>CM076583.1:483289813-483496283 GCA_034641835.2 Pinus albicaulis
TGAACTGAGTGCCACGGATCTCTGCTTCCTGCTGTACCAGGAAACTGCTGTCGACCCAATGCCGAAAACTCCTCCAGAAGTGCTCTTCCGGTCCGTTGGACTCCCTGCCCAATCTGCATCAGTGAAGCCAGAAAGCTTCACTCCATCCTCCTGTCTGTACCATAGACCATATCCCGATGTGCCTTTGATATAGCGCAATACATGCTTGCCCGCCTTCCAAAAGAGCTTGGTAGGCTTAACCATAGCTTGCGAAAGCTGGTTAACTGCATAGCATATATCGGGTCGTGTATTGACCAGATACATAAGCAACCCCACCAATTGTCGATAGACAGTGGCATCCACTACCTCCGCTGAAGTAGCATCCTCCTTCCTCCAACCACCAGGAAGAGGAGTGTCAACAGGCTTGCAGCCTTGCATGTTGAACCTCTCCAGAATCTCCCGGGCATACTTGCCCCGAGAAACAAACAGTCCTCCGCTGCGCTGCCAAATCTCCAATCCCAGGAAATAATGAAGGATGCCCAAGTCCTTCATCTCAAACTCTCGTGCAAGATCCTCCTTGCATGAAAGCATCAACTGCTCATCGCCAGTCAAAATCAGATCATCTACATACAGTACGATGATCAACATCTTCCCCTCCACCACAATCTGGTACAGGTTAGGATCCGCCTCACTCTTGGAGAATCCAAGCCCGGTGAAGTAGCTGTCTATCCGAGTGTACCAAGCACGAGGTGCTTGCTTCAGCCTGTACAGTGCTCTCTTGAGTCGGCACACATGCGACTCACTACTGAAGATCTCAAAACCTTCAGGCTGCTCTATGTACACCTCTTCCTCAATAACTCCATTGAGGAACACAGTCTTCACATCCATCTTATGAATGTGCCACCCCATCTGCGCTGAGAGAGCAAGGATCGTCCGTATGGAAGAGTACCTTGCGACAGGTGCAAAGGTCTCCTCATAGTCAATCCCCTCGATCTGTGAAAAGCCACGGGCGACAAATCTTGCCTTGTACTTCTCCACACTCCCGTCAGCCGACTGCTTCACCTTGTAGATCCATCGCGAACCCACCACTGATTTCCCCACCGGTCTTGGGACAATCTCCCATGCACTGTTCCTAACGATCGACTCATATTCTTCGATCATGGCATCAACCCATGCGGGTTCCTCCACAGCTTCCTCAAAAGAGGATGTCTCCGTCACAACACATTGACTCACAAGAGCCATGTATCTAGTGTATCGATCCAGTGACTGTCTCTTTCTGCGCTGTGCTGTAGGTGGTCCTACAACCTTCTCTGCATCTCGAGCCAGTCGCTCAGCTTCTGTAGTGCGCATGCACCCTCTGATGGTTAGCGTTGCATGGGTGGTTTCTTCCACCTCCTGAACCTCCTCTTGTGGCTAATCCACATCCGGAAGCTCCTCCTTAGGAACTAACAACTCCTCATTTGCATGCAAGTGTAGCTCCCTCTCAAGCGAACACTGCATGGCTTTCTCCTCCTGAAATTTTATATCCCGTCGCACAACAGTGTTTCAACTGTATGACAAATACACCTGATAGTTGTGAGGTGTATTAGTGTACCCCACAAATATTCCAACCTCAGCAGTTGGATCCAGCTTCCTTCTTGCATCCTTCGTCACATGCATGTAGACAGGAGAACCAAAAATCCGCAAATGGGAAATATCAGGCCTCTTGCCAGAATAAGCCTCCTCTGGTCTACTCATGCCAAGAACCTTGTGAGGACAACGGTTCTGCACATACACTGCTGTATTGCATGCCTCAGCCCACAAGTGAAGGGGTAGGCCCTGATCATGCAACATCGCCCGTGCAGCACCCACGATCGTTCTGTTCTTCCGCTCAGCCACCCCGTTCTGCTGCGGGTTATGGGGTGCGATGAGCTCTCTCCGAATCCCTTCTGCGCTGCAGAACTCCTTGAATTCAGCCGAGATGAATTCACCACCGTTATCACTCCTCAGAGCAATCACCTTCTTCCCCGACTCCTTCTCGACCAGTGCTTTAAACTCACAGAACTTCGCGAATGTATCGCTCTTCTTCTGCATGAAGAAGATCCAGCACTTTCGAGAGAAATCATCAACAAAGACCACATAATACCTGTGCTTTGCTGTCGACGCAACTGAGAAAGGACCACACACGTCTGTGTGAACTCTCTCAAGGATCGTCGTGGCGCGACTATCCTTCTCGTGAAAGGTGGCTTTCACATACTTCCCTAAAGTACACCCCTTGCATTGATCTGACTGCGCAAGGGTGCCCTTAGGAAGCCCAGTAGAAATCTGCTACAGAATCTTCAAAGCTCCATGGTGAAGGTGGCCCAATCTCCTGTGCCACAGTTCGCCCTCATCATCCCGGCTCACCACTTTTCCCGCCTTGCATGCCATTGCTGCGCAGCCATCTACCTGCAACTGATAAAGGTTCTTGGTTCGAACCCCTATCTTCCGGGTCTCTCCAGTAGTCTTACTGCGCAGGAAGGCTTTTCCTTCGCTGAAGACCACATCATACCCTTTATCCTCCAACATCGCCACAGAGATCAAGTTCTTCTTCAATCCAGGTACATGCATGACATCCCTCAATACAAAGGGTTTACCAGACTCCCTCTGAAAGGATATGGTACCGATACCAGTCGCACTGTATCTACCATCATCGCCCATCTCGATGTGCACACCCAAATCTTTGTCCTCCAGATCTTAGAACAACTCCCGATCTCCCGTCATATGAAATGACGCACCGCTGTCCAAGAACCACACCGATCCCATCACACTTGAAACCAAGCATGCAATCAGTGAAACTTTGACAACCACCCCCACACTTCCCAGCTCATCTCTGCACTGAGTGAACTTCGTGAGGTATTTGGCGATGCTGTCGCCCTTCTCCATCTTGATGTTCCTGAGCTTATCTTTGAGCGCCAACTTCCTTTGGTCACTCTTACTCTGGAATAGATCCGTCAAGGCTTTCCACATTAAATATGGAGTAGCCTTTCCATGCAGGCTGGATACAATATGATCCTTGACGCCCTCCAATAGGATCCTTCGACACTTCGCCATATTCTTTTGCCATGCATCGGCTTCAGCGGGATCAGTGGGCTTTTGGACATCCGTATCTACGAACTCCTTCAGACCATTATCTTCTAATACTGCTTCCATGCTATCTTTCCATGCAACATAATTCGAACTGCCTTCAAGAGCATATTCGAGTCGCAAACCGTTGAAAGACATTTTCAACACTGGCACCAAGAAAACAAAACTGCTGCAAAATTTTGAATTCCACCTCAAAGCTCAACCGCTCTAGATCTGTGAGAACAAATTATTTCTAGCACGGAGATTGACTGCAAGGGGCATTTACCAGACCTTTCACTTTCCGAAGAAAGATGAATCCGGAGGCTACCTGGCCCGCATGCAGACTCTGTCTACCGAAATAAATTTGTAATCACTGTGATGATCAATCTCTGCTTCAATAGCTCCGATACCATGTAGAAATTTGCTGAATAATGATTAATTATCCACCGAGACTATCCTGATCACATAAAATTCGAATTTATATGCAACACATAATCTCTTCCACTCAGATCATCACACATGCGGAAATAAAACAAGCCATAGCACATCAATTCATCATACACATTAACACAGTATGTATGGGGAAAGCTTATAGCTGAAAACCCCGCAGCTATTGTGTATATTATAATGGAGAAATCATGTAACAAAATCAGTACAATACTCCTCACAAGTACTCAGTAATTTCTCATAAAGTTACACACAAACTAGCTTGGTTTTGAACAGGTTACTGGTTCAAAACTCACCACCAATTGCCTTTCCTCTATTGCGCAATCATGGCCTGCCTATATAGAGATCCAAGGTTTGAATCTCCTTGGCTTGACAGTGCAATCATCATGGGCAATTCCTCCAAGTGTGGTGCAAATCTCATGCACAACTGATGTTGCCACTGATAGCTAACTCCGCCCTTTCATCTACCTCTTTCACTGGTCTCCACTGAACTGTCCATGCACTGTAGTGAACTGATGTGTTCTTGAGTTGAATAATGAGTTACTAATTAATAAATTAAATAATATTTAATTCACTCCACTCATAACTAATTGATTAGCTAGTTAAACTAATCTCAATCAGTTCAACTAAAATAAACAGAACACAACTCCACTATCTGTCTCATTAACTCCTCCAAACTTCTGCCACTGAAGTCCAACTGAAGTCAACCATGCATGAGCTCAATACCCCATAAGAAAAGCGTATTTCCTTCTGGCAGTTGCATGTGCCACATCTGTAGCTCAAACTGAAGTGCTCCAAGAGAGTAAACTGCTGTTTAGAGTCCAAATATTATTAAGGGTAAATAATATTTGACTTCCCTATTTTTAGGAGAGGCAATCTAAAAATAGACTTCGACCTCTTCGACCTAAAAAATAGAGTCTCATCTATTTTTACCAACATGACCAATGCTCCAAGAATCTCAAACTGGAATCCCCGAACTATGCTCCATATGTCTAAAAATAGACATAGTCTAAAAATAGACTTTGCGCCAGAATTCGCCTGCGGGCCCACTTAGTGAAGGCGACTTCATTTCACTAAGCTCCATCATCTTGTTGCATTTTCAACATGGTATTGATAACCATTGGCGTAGATGACCAAATAGAAATGTGAAAAAGATTGGTAACCCCCCTTTATGGATTATAGTGGGCCACAAATAATAGAAAAAGAGGGAAATGAGGCTCAATTTCAATTTCATGGTGGGATCTAAAAAGGGTTATATTCCCTATAAATGATCACAACATGGACATCAATATGGTATTCAAGTGGCACACTAAGGCATGAATGGAGGGAAGGCTATGTCGCACTAGTTATGATGTGAAAAAAGGCATGGTCATTGTCACAACTATATGGGGAATAAAATATGTAATTGTAAAATGGTATGGATAAGGTCACTAAATTCATGGAAAATTTGAATATGTATCCTTACCCTATATGCTAGTATGGAAATTATAACTCAAGACAAAAAAGTTTAACTTTAATTGTCAATATCCTTATTCAAAATGAGTCGAAATATCCTTACAGATGTGTTAGTATCATGAAAATAATAATAATAATAGTAATTATAATAATTATAATTATAATTATAATTATAATTCCTTGTATGCAGGTGACAGCAGGAGTACAAATGACAATCATCTCTCCAACGCCCATGAGGACGAAGATCTACAACGCAGGTCCTCACGCAATGTGGATCCTCAAACTGGTAACCATTCACATGAGATGAATGAGATAAGGCATGATGAAGATGTGCTTGGACAACTTCACCCACTCCAGGGTATCTCTCTGCAACAATCATCCTAAATGAGAACCTGGATTGATATGCCAATTATCTGAATGGAAAATGGCATCCACCCACGGTATTCATCTACCCATGTTATCCATCCACCCATGGAATTTACCCATGCTATTGTAAATGGATTCGACCCATGGTATTCATCCACCCATTGTATTTATTCACCAATGGTATTGTAAGTGACATCTATCCATAATATTCATTCACCCATGGTATGTATCCATGGTATTCATCCACACATGGAATTTACCAATGGTATTTTAAGTGGTATCTACCCATGGTATTGACCCATGGTTTTGACCCATGGTATCCACCTATGGTATCTACGCATGTTATTGGAACTCAAAAAAGGCTATAAATAACAAGCCTCGGTTTTTAAAAGGACAGATTTTCCACCACAACGTAGTTTCTACAATTATTCTCTATTTTAATAAAACAAGTTTCTTTCTGGTTTTATTTTCTTTGTGTTTTTTTTTTTTTTTTCTGGCATTCTAATTTTGCAGATCTTGTCAGATCCATTTCAATTTTTTAGATCTTGGGGGCCTCCCCCCAAGATCTAGATCAGTGGTATCAGAGCCAGGTTACGCCTCCATGGGAATGAGGGTTTGAAACATATTTCAGTTTCAATGTTTTGCAGCAACCTTCAGCAAACTCCATGATCTTTTTTTTTTGGCGGCGAGTTTGCAGATCAGATCTGAAACTTTTGGTGAAAATTTTACAAAAAAAAAAGACCAAATCTACATTCCTTGCAAGATATTACTCAAATTCAAAAAAAAAATCGGTCGAATTGGGGTTCGGATGAGGGAGATTTCACTGATTCAAAATCAGCAATGTTGCAGCAATTTTTCTGACGACAATTTATCGACGATGGAGATCCTATCATTTCTTGCAGTTTTCAGTGGGAAATTTCAGATAAACGCTTATAGATCTGTGCTCCCCTTGAAAAATCACCCGATTTTGAAAAAAAAATTGGCCGAATCGGAGTCTGGACGAGGGATTTATCACTGATTTAAAATCAGTTATTTTTTTTTTAAATTTTGTGACGACGAGACAGTTCCAGCGCGAATCTAAGAGTCTAGGCTCTCCAAATATCGATTTCAAGTACATACGAAGATTCAGAATGATGATTCCATTTCCAAAAATAGGTTGCAATAAATATTCTGAGTTATATTGACCGAGTTATGCTCATTTTAAATTTGGAGTAGCATTCGGAGCGGGTTCCCTTTGGAGATGTGCCTTCCCACCCCGCTTTAGTAGGCACCTGCTTCACATTCATCAGTTTCAACATAGCAGCATTCGGCTTGGGTTATTTGAAGATGTGTCCTCCCACCCCAAGCTATGTAGGCACCTACTACTCAATCAATAATCAGCATCACGATTGTGGGTTAATTACATAAAATCCTTCTCATCGAAGTCCATTTGCAAGGTCGCACATTGTTAGTAACACAGCTGGACACAAGCATTACAGGGTATCTCTATCCTCAAATATATTTTTTTCATGGTTTTGATCCATCCACAAACCGAAACTTCATCGAAGTTGATTTTCTAGGCCACACACTGTCAATATCACAGTTGGTCACAAGAATTACAGGGCATCTCTATCCTCGGATCTTCGTTCATCACGGTAATGGGTTAACTATAAAAAAACCTTCTCTTGAGTTGCTCTTCATATTAAACAAAGGCTTCTCAAGAGGGAAATTCATACAATGGGGACCATTGCTTTTTAAGGAGGGAGGAACGATCTGAATGGAAAATGGCATATCCATCCACCCATGGAATTTACCCATGGTATTGTAAATGGCATCGACTCATGGTATTCATCCACCCATTGTATTTATTTTCCCATGGTATTGTAAGTGACATCTATCCATGATATTCATTCACCCATGGTATGTATCCATGGTATTCATCCACACATGGAATTTACCAATGGTATTGTAAGTGGTATCTACCCATGGTATTGACCCATGGTTTTGACCCATGGTATCCACCTATGGTATCTACGCATGGTATTGTAACTCAAAAATGCTATAAATAAAAAGCCTCGGTTTGTAAAAGGAGAGATTTTCCACCATAATGTAGCTTCTACAGTTATTCTCTATTTTAATAAAACAACTGGGTACATGGGATGACCTGCAGTATCAGGGGCCGCGGGATCTAGTGGATCAAGGGCACAGCACAATGAGGATGCAACAACACTTCTCGAGGATATTCGTCATAGATGTGAGAGGCTTCTGACCGGTGTTTCAGAACGCTATTGGCAGGACTTGGATGACCAATACATAGAGCCATGTATTGGTTTACCCTCGGAATGGGGAGGGGTCATGTAGCGCATGGCGATGGCCGGATAGGGCATGCGTGATCTACGAGTGGCGGGGGCAGAGCCATTGGCTCGGGATCCTCCAGATAGTGATTAGTGTGTGTGGGCAGTTTGTGCCCCCAGTTTTGAGTTTTTGTAACATGCTATGGGTATGTCATATGTATCAGAGTTAATGAACTTTAAAACATTTTATATGACACATACTATGGATATGCATCATTTTGATATTTTTATGTTATTGTCTTGTGTTAAATGTGTGTGTTAAATGCCAATCCAGAATATGGTTTGCAATGCTATCTACATAGTGATTTTGTGCTCTATGTACATAACTGGAATTAATGATTTCAAATTCACACATCAAAAGCTTCACTCGTAAATATCTTTTTAAAAGGATAGGATTATGCACACGATATACACCATTCAATTGCATGACAAGAAGCAAGGAATCTAAACGAACATGAAGGTGGAGGATGCGATGTGAAAGGGCATCGGCTAATAAACCTCGTACAACATCATATTCGGCCTGATTATTGGTAGTAGTACCAATGCATACACCGTTTGAAAGAACAAGTGCCTGCAAAGGGGTAAAAATGGCCCAACCTATCGAGGCTAAATTCCAGGAGTAGCAACTTGCACCATCAGCAAAACCGAAATAAGGTGTTGATGGGGGGTCCCTCTGAAAGGTGCCACAAGACAATAAATGGGAGGATAAAGAATAATGCTGGCAACCTGAGTGCATAGTAGAAATCGAATGCATTCTGTGGAAGGGAGTGATCTGGGTAGGATGTATACTTCCCACTTGCCTCTGATGAGGGTAAGTGTGGGAACTACTAGAGGCATAGCTTGAGCTCAGGTTGCATAAATCACCAAAGGTATGGATGATGGCATCCCGTTTATGGGCGGGAAATATGAAGTCAGGGGTGGACGTAGCTTCCATGATGTCGTCGTCACAACAGGAGGTGGAAGGATAGGAGGAAGAGAGACCACATGACGCGGCGAGGCTACCTGACTCATCATCATGAGGAGAAAGACTCACATGCACATCATCGCGGGGGATGACATAAGAGCAATAATATAAATGATCCAATGATGCTGAGCCCGGGGTGTTTGCTGAAAGGAGGTCAAGAGAAACAATAGGAGAAGATTTTGAGGGAGCTTCTGTCGAGGGTCTCAAAGATGATGAAAGGTAGAGGATGGTGGCCGCATGCTCCGTCATTTCGACATCAAGGGGGGGGGCAATGTCAATAACATCGGGAAAATCCTCAGTCTGGCCTACATAATACTGTGCAAGTACAGGAGAAGCGGATTGATTTTTTTCAATCTCGTATTCCCGAACTACCTCCAAAGAGGTACGGTAATGTGTAAGGCAGGGAAAATGATGAGAGTAATGGCCACGGAGACCACACAAAGCACAAGGGTGTTTGGTGTGGATAGTCTTGTTGTTCTTGGTTGTGGTCGATGAAGAAGAAGAGGTTTCAGGGATTGTAGACTTAGGGAACGCAACATTAACCATGGGCTTGATGCGGGGCAACTTGGGACAAGTATCGGTGGCATGACCGAGAACAGCACATAAAGCGCAGGGCTTTGGAGGCGGAGGAGGTGTAGGGTCAGTCGTGGCAGCTTTTTCCTTTGAGGCCTTTTTGCAAGCTTTTCCCTTCTTACCTGATGTGGTCGCAACAGGAGGCGGATCCTGTTGAGGTGGTTGAGGCACTGGGTTGGCGGGAGAAGTTAGGGGGACCGGTTGAACCAAGGGTAAAAGCAAGATAAGGTTTAGGTTGACCTGGTGGGGTGGCGGTTGGAGGATCAAGGTACCAAATCGGAAGCCCAATGGTCAAGTTAGGGAGAGAGAGGGTGGCCATGATAGGTGCCGTATAGATGGCTTGTGGAGGGACTAGGAATGGGATCTGACTGAAGGGGTAATGGCCAGGTGGGACAACTCCTAAATGGTTAAGGCCTGGAGGAACTGACCCAGGAGGATAAAGGGGCTCATGAGTACCAGTTGAAGGGCGAGGAGGAGGAGGTACAAAAGGCTACATCGAAGGGCTAGGAGACTGTTGCAGAGGGCAAGGGGGTTGCTGACTAGCTGAGGCAAGCCTCTTGAGAGAAGCTCGAGATGATTGCATCATGCAAAAATTCGATGAGCTGGGATCAAAGATGAGAGGAGGAAGACTAGGGAATGTACCAAGCAAGGAGGATTCCTTGTAGACACCAGGTGAGACACTGGTCAAAGGGTCGATGATTTTCTTGTTGGCTACTGAAGAAATAGTGGACTCAGGGGAGGTCTGAGACTTCAGTTCGTAATACATCAACTGGTCAATGGTGACTATATTTCCGTTATGGGGGAAGGACATCTTGCGGTGAACTGCGGAAGGGACAGTAGACATCGCATAAGTGTAGCTATGACCTAACAGAATGTTGTAATCCAAGGTGGTGTCTATGACTTCTACGTCAATGCAAACCGCCTTTCCCGCAAGAGTCATAGGACAATTGCAAAATAAGCCAATGGGCTTGGAGGCATGGCCATCCCATGCTCAGAGAGTGATCGTGGAAGGAGCCAACTCAGGAGATCTGCACTTTTTCCAAACCGAAGTGGACATCACGCAGGTGGATGCCCCCTCATCAATGATGCACTGAGAAACATTAGCATTTTGGATCTTGACTGGGATTTGGAAAGCGACAGAAGCAGGGTGAAGAGGATGTTCTGACTAGTCAACATAAAAGACAATCAATCGATCGTCGGAAGGTTCTACAGTGCCCATGGCAGACAAAAGAGCTTTTTGTTGTGAAGGGCACAACTAGAGGAGTTCCAGCGTTGAAATGGTAGTAGGGGATTGTGCCAAATCATCGACTATGCTATACAAATGGGCGACTTTGCCAGAGGCAGTATTTCAGCGTAGTGGACCCTTAGGGATCTTGGTATGAACCTCCGCCCTAGGCTGAGGGATCTTCAAGGGGCCATTAGGTGTCGAGAGAGGCTCTGTAGAGACTGAAGGAGGCGGCTCGGGGACAGATGTAGCGGGAGGCTTGTCGTACTGACGGGACCGAGTTTGAAGATTGATGTCTATGGTTGAAGGTTGATCAGATTTCATCATGAGAATATGGTCATTAGGGGTACCAGACGAAAGAGGTTGGGTAACAGTGTGGTAAACAGGAGGTTGGGCAAAGAGGGGAGGCATGTTGTACCCTGAATACATGTTACCAAGAGGGGAAGATATGCAGGAGGTGCTGGCCCCCCCATGATGAAATTCAGAGCCCATGGGAGGATGAGCAATGAAGACACACACACGGAACCAAGGAAAAAGAGACCGACAAGGGCAGGGAGGTGCAAGATCAACTGATTACAATGTCTAATCAAGGGCAGAGAGGTGCATGATCAATTGATTTCAATGTTTTAGAGTCTTTGCTTAGCTGTGTTAACCAATCACTTTTTCACTTAAGGTGTGTGTGTAAAAGTGTGTAAATTTTAATTTTTAAACCCAAACATTTGTAGAGAAAAGAAAAAGTGTTGTTGCATAGCTGTAAATAAACCTGCAAATGAGAGTATATAGACCTGCAAAAACAGAAAATAAGCAGCTAATAATGCAATAATTTAAACCCAAGTAGGTGGGCTTCTCAACAACTAGTCTATAGGTGAGTGAAAAAAAACTAAGAAAAACCCACTAAAATGGTCAATAGATCTAAGGTTAGAAGGGACAGGGATCTAAAGGACAAAATCTGCTGGAAAGTGGTGTAGAAACAACAACAAATCAGGGGAAGAATTGTTGTAAAAAGAGGTAGCGAAAGGCTATCTCCAAGAGGGAAGCGGAGTGCCCCCTAAGGGAAAACCAAAACAAAGCTAAATGAGGAGATTTGGATGGATAACAAGCCAATTTGAAGTGGATCTGAAGGTGGGGTATCAGATCTGAAAAAATGGCTGAAGACTCTGAAATTACAGACAACCTGCACAACAAAAAATCTTCCACAAAAAGTGGAGGGTACTGAAGCCCTAGGGGGCTAGGTTCCCACTTAGTTGAGTGAAACAGAACAATTACAGGTCCAAAATGGGCGGAGACAGAGGTTAGACAACCCTGAATAAAGGCTCAAACAAATCCAGAAAACTTTCAGAAAAATCCTTGCAAAAAGTCCAGGTAGCATTTCCTGACCTGTTTTCAGTAGAGGTCGCACTTTTTGGGCAGCAATGTGCGCCCTAGAGGTCCAGGTTGCAGGTTTTGGGCTGGAAAGTGTGACCTGCACTTCCAGCACTCTTGGCGGAAGATTTCAGAAAAATTCGTCATCTCAGCTGCGACTGATGTTTGTCACCTGTGCAATAGGTCCGAAAACACATGGAAGTTATAATTTTTATCATTTTAGGGTTTCATGGGTTAAAAAAAACATCAAGAAAAGAAAAACAAGGGGCTGAAGAGAAATCCTAGGGCTTGAAGCAGCTGGATGTGCAAGGATCAGAAAAACAACAACGGTCGTAATTGTAAACCTGTGTGGAGCCGCCAGTTGTTAGTATGAATCTTGATTCAAAGCGTACGAAAAATACCGCTTTAGCTGCGCATAACAAACAACCCTAACAATAGAAATGATTGTTAATATCTTCAGATCTGCAGTTAGATGATCAAGACAAATGCTGCAAAAATCTAGATCTATGCATTAGAAGACATTAAACAGTAGAAAAATAAGATTTACTCCGTAGATCCAATAGACAAGACAAGAATATATCCAATGAAATTTTATATTAAGGGCACCTGGGAGGAAAACACAAGAGGGTGTTCCCTATTCTCCTCAATGGGATGGGTTCTTGTAAGTCCTCAGCACTTCAGATTTAGAATTCCTCTCTCTTGATGGTGTAGAAAACCCAGACAAAAATGGAAAAATATGGCTATGATAATGGATCAATAGCCAGGCCAAGAGTTGAGATCCAGAGTGATCTTTAGGCAACAAAAGGTGACAAACGAATGGGGAAACCCTTCTATTTATAACAAAATATTGAGTTAGTCTAGATATTGGTGCATAATTAAAATATTATTAACCAAATCAAGATCCAACTTTTATGGAATATTTTATTGTATTTGTTGGAGGGAAAAGGAATTTGACTTGAGTCAAATCCCCTTATTTGTAAATAATAAATAAATAAATGATTTATTTATCATTTTAAGGATGTGGTTAAAAACTAATAAATAAATAAATGATTTATTTATCATTTGAAGGATATGGTTGTGTAATAACCAAATAAATAATGATTTATTTAATTATTTAAGGGAGATTGAGTCATATTTAACCAAGAATATTATTGAAGTAATGTTTAAATAATTATTCTTAGAAAATAGTAAGATAAATAATGAATTTATCTAATTAATTTCCTTGTTTTGGGTTAAGTATAACCAGGAATATTAATTAAACTATTGTTTAGCTAATTATTTCTTGAGGAAAATCAAATAAATATGGATTTATTTAATGTTTCCCCATGGGGTTTCTTGTTTAGACCATAAACAACTTAATAAAGGTGGTTTACTAAGTTATTCTTCATAGTGAATGCGATTTTACTTGGGGTAAAATTGGTCTTACTTGTTGTACTTGGGTCCATTTAATAACAATGGATTAGATGACCAAAAAATGGTGTAACATATTCAAGCCGCGACACATGATGGATAGTTCGCGAGCAGCGACTCGCATGTATCTCATGATCGTTCACCTCGCGCCACACCTGATGAGAATGAGGCTCCACTAGCAGCATCTAGCAGTCATCATGAATATGAGGCTGGACCATTGGCCACGTCGAGTCAACAGCTTGCACCATCCATCAGTACTAGTCATGATCATGAGCAGGCGCCTGGACCATCGACCATCGAGGCTACACTATTAATTGAGAAGGCCTCTACTACTACTACTTATATTGATGTTGTACTACCACCAGCTGATGCATCCATTAGTACTAGTGATCATGATCATGAGCAAGCCCAACCATCGACCATCAAGGCTGCACCATTTACTAAGCAGGCCTCCACTTGTACTGCTATTGATGTTGTTATATTACCACTAGCTGATCCATGACATTTATATTATAGTTATATATATATATATATATATATATATATATATATATATATATATATATATATATATATATATATATGGTCCATGTATTTTATGTTCATGTTGTAGTTGTACTTAATTTACATGTTGTTCATCATCATGATGTGGTGCATATTGTTAGGTCATGTCAAATATGTTCATTTAATGTTTAGCTTATAGATAGATGTGTATATGTGATAGCATGAGTTATTTGACATGAGATGTATATTTGATGTTTATGTTGTGATGATGTTAATATATAATGTTAATTTGATGTTTGAATGTGTTTTTTTGTCGAATATGATGTTTGTACGATGGTTATCATGATCGTGATGATGCTAATCAATTAATATAATATCAAATGACCATGATATTTATTAAATATTATGTCGTGATTGTAATTGAAATTTAAATTTTAATTGTATGTAAAATTGTAAAATTGTATTTGTATTTGTACTAATTGTAATTTTAAATGTAATTGTATGTAAAATATTATTAATGTAAAATTTTAATTGTAATTGTAATATTTAATTTATTGTGAAATGATTGTAATTGTATATATGAAAAATTGTAAACTTGTAATTCTAATTCTAATTGTATGTAAAATTCTAAAATTGTAATTGTAATTTTAATTGAATTGTATGTAAAATATTTGTAAAATTGTAATTATAAATGTAAATTTAATTCTATGTAAAATTGTAAACGTAACTGTATGTAAAATTCGAAAATTATAATTGTATTTGAATTGCAATTTTAATTGAATTGTATGTAAAATATTTGTAAAATTGTAATTGTAATTGTAAATGTAATTCTATGTAAAATTGTAAATGTAATTGTATGTAAAATTAAAATTGTAATTCTAATCGTAATTCATGTATGTGAAATTAATGTAAAATTGTAATTGTAATTGTATGTAAAATATTTGTAAAATTTTAATTCTATTAATGTGAAAATTTTAATTTTATTAATGTGAAATGATTTTATTAAAATATTTAAATTAGTAAATTTGCAAATAATTGTAAAATAACAAATCTAGAATAATACGAATTTTTGTAACATAATAAAGTTTAGAAAATAATGAAAATAAATTCATATACTTTAGAATTATCATTATTTTATTATAATCTTAAATAAAAAAAATGAACTTTATACAATCCAGTGTGCTTATCATCATAACATGCACCGATGCGTCGTATTATGAAGACACACTGGTGCTTCACAACTCCTCTGCATCGGTAACAAATAAACACAAATAAAAAAATGCAACTCTATTTTCTATAAGTGAAAAAAAAAGCGGCAATTTGAAAAATGGGGGGTAAAATATTTTCAAAAATCTAATTTCATAAAATAATTCTTTAAATACTAAACACTTTTCATTATTTCACTATTTTTGCTAAAATTTTCAGTCAGATATTTGCAGGAGACAGACGTGGAGCAAGAGAGCATGAGGGCATTGTGGAGTAGCGAAATATGTTCGAAGAGAGGAATTCAGACAATCAGAAACCAAACCTCTGGTGATTCAAACCCTGTATCATAGAATTTCAAACCATCTCGTGATTAAATTTGATTATTTTTTTTCTTTTTTTTTCTGCAGTTTTTTTACTTTTTTCTGCAGTTTTATCCATTTCTACCCTAAACCCTTCATTTTTTTGTTTTTGCCCTATCTTCTCCCTGTTTCTATGATTTGAGAATTATGGTTTTTCATTTTATATTGATGTCCAAACCACGGGATGACTTTCATAGTCAGATCCCAATCCATTTGGCCGTTGCATGAATTTTTGGAAAAAATGGATTTTTCTTTATCGGTGTGCCCTGCGTACTCTATCGCATCGTTGCGTAATACAGCGCACTGCGCAAGTACCATGTAGGAAAAAATTTGAAAATATTTTTCCTAAATCCATGCGCCATATCTGAAATAAAGCACTGGTGCTCCATTTAACGAGGATAGCATCATACGGTGTATTACACCATTTTTACGGTACGTTTATAATACCCCACACATTGTACAGTCTATTACACTATTTTTGCAGTGTGTTTATAATATCCAGCGCACCGTACGGTCTATTATATTGTTTTGTGGTGCATTTTTAATATCCCCACACACCGGCTACAGTGCGTACCTCATGAAAGGCGCACCGGTGTCTTGAGATTTATTTTCTACCTAAAAAGTTGAGAATTTATTTATAAATATATTAATGAATGATATGGTATAGGTTTCATATTGATAAAGAAATGAATGACAAGAGATCAAGTAACAAAAATACTGTTAACACATTAAGAAAAGCAAAAAAGGCAAGTTATTTGTAAATTGTTTATAAAAAATATTATTTTTGGACTATATGTAAGTTTAACTAATATGTATTGTTTACTGTGTATCATGCAGAGCCACAAAATGGCGAAGGTCGATATGATTATTTCTGATCTAAGACCAGAAGAACATAAAAGTTTAATGGGAAAATTGCAAAAGGATGAATCAGGAGAATGAAAAAATACTATCGATCTAATATGAGTTTACTTTTTTAATTATAATTAATAATATACTTAAAATTATTAGATAACATGTGTCAAACAATCTACTAATTCACATCTGTTTAACGTTCTACAAATATCAACAACTCAGAAAAGGAATGTTTTTCTAAGAAAAGAAAAAAATAGAACATGCAAATGAAAATGAAGTGCTCCTTAGCTCATCTAGAGCTGTGCTGAAAGTTAACGAAAGGGGGAAAATTTTTTACAAAAGTTTGAGAGATCTAGTGGAATAAATGTATAGACGTTCTTTCCACTTACAATACAAAAATCAATCCAATGATTCCAAGAACCAAATTCTATCTAAACTACAGGAAGAGTTTCTAGAGAATTCGTCAATGAGACATGTCAGACTTTTAATAGCAAAAACGTACAACAAAAAAAATTAAGGAATGAAAAAAAGTAATATTCCTTTAAATGTTTGTCGAGAATTATTTATAAATATCACTTTTGTTAAATTTATTTTTCATATATCAATATAAAAATTAAATATTTTATTTTCATGTTAGATTTTCAGGAAAATTATGAAAATCTCAAAAAATGAATGAGCTGATATCAGAAATATGCCAGTAGGAATGTCCAAAAAGGTGTACAAGGAGATGGTCAAAGAAATGGACAAAATTGCATCACAGGAGGAACCGTCCCAACAATAACGTGTTTCAAATGTAATATGTAATCATTGAATTTTTCGATCATTAGGTACAATAAATAAACAGTTTAGCATTAAATATTAATTTTCAAGAATTTTCTTGCAGAAAAGAAAAGAAAATGGAACCCATTCAGGACATAAAACAGGACGACAAGGAAGAAAAGGGTTGATTGCTAAGTTTGTGAGCCACTGTTACTTATAAAAATTTAACTAGATTTCATTTTTGTATTTTTTAAGTTGTTTTACAAAAATAATCATTGAATGTCTTCAAACAGGTGCTAAAATACAAAGAAGAACCATCAGACGAATTGATTGAAATTGGGTTAAATATGGGTTGTGAGTATATGTTGGCATATCAGAATTTAATTGTGGAATTTGTAAGTATCCATCGATATTGTTTTACTTAGCTCTGTCTATAATTAATAAAACAAAAACATATTTTATATTAAATATATGATTTTTTATGGGGTATAAAACTTGCAGGAAACAAAGTATGGAACTGTGCCAACAGATGAAATTTTGAAAGATGGCATGGTACATGGTTTTGAAAGAATGTGTATAGTTTATGAGTCAATTGTTGCTATGGTACGTCATTTTTCTTTTCTATTTACATTCATGTATATTATTTAAAATTGCAATTTTCATTATTCTCACCAATATATATACGCTCATTTTATTTTATTTTTATGTTTGTAGATGGAAGGTGAAGAAGAAGAAAACAATCAACATCGTGAAAAAAACATTCCTGAAAATAACCCAAGTCATGGAAATAGCTCTAGCAGTGACAACAGTTCAAGCGAAGAATGATGATCACTATGTTTGGATATCAAAGAAAGACATTTTATTTTTTGAAACATGTCTGTCAAATCAGACATTTCGTTTAATGTAATGGACATAGTGTCCCAAAAGAAAGACAAATGGATATGAATAACTGTCCCATTTTGTATGATAAAGACTGTCTTATATATATATATATAACATATTTTAATTTATTCTATTGCATTTTCCATTGTCGCTATTGCGTTCTCCACTGTCATTCTCAAATGCACTAATAAAAAATTAATTCATATAAATATTGTTATAAGATATATATGTGTCAAGTTTTGATGAATAATGAATTTTAAAAAGCCACAATAATTTTGATATGATATAACAAATTAATCCAAACGGCACATTCAAATGCATTAATAAAAATGTAATTAATATGAATATTGTTATAAGATGTGTCGAATTTCGATGAATAATGAATTTAAAACAATCACAATAATTGGACTCTCACAGGTCGATGTTTCTAAAAAAAACAAAATGAAAAATGGTGTGTGTCAGTAACTGTCAACTGGTGTGTTTATGTGTCTATACACACCGATGCCATTGTACGATCTATGGACACCGCACAAATACCGATACCAGTTATAAATATTGATGCGTTTGTGTGATACTTCATACCATGGTGTTTATGCATCTATAAGCACCAATGCATTTTTACGATCAATGGGCATTGCAGGAATACTGATACCAATTATAAATCTCGGTGCCTTTCGGTGATACGATGCACCGATGCATCATAAAGGTATATGCACCAACGCATTGATACAACCTATGGGCGCCGCACAAATCCCAAGACCAATTAGAATGGCACCGTGCGTTGTATGACCAACACTACACTTGGTGTCGTTTTACACCTAAATGTCCTGGTGCGTTTGTTCGACTGAGACACCCCCGGGGCACCATCTTCATGTACTCACTAGTGCGCTAAATCTAGAGTAGCGCACCGATGAATAAACATCCGTAATAACCTCCGGGTGCCCATTTTTTTTAGTTCTGTTTAATTTCCATTAAAAGCTCTACCAAAAGCTCCGTAACCATAAACAGATGTTGTAGAAAATGTTTTTTTGACAATTTTGGCCAATTTTATAAAACTAAAAACCTCCTTTATAACCTCCGCTAGAGGGTCTTTTCCTTGTAGTACATCTGTCGTTACTTGGGCCAATTTGTCTTGTGTCTAGTCTAAAGCTGATAAGGCGAAAAAATTCATTAAGCACATTCTGAACATCTGCCAACAGGTGCATGACATATTGGATAGAGCCAATGCTAAGTACAAGTAGGGACATGATCAACATCCGGTACCACACAACTTCTAGGTGGGCAACAAGGTGTGGCTACATTTTCAGAAGGAGCGCCTCACTGGATCGCACCATAAGCTTCACCTACTCCGATATGGGCCATACACCATCTCCAATGCTGTAGGGGACAATGCCTTTGAGCTCAATATTCAACCATTCCTTTTTCTGCACCCAGCGTTAATGAGGACCTCCTTCTGCCCTACTTTCCACCTCTACTGGGAACATATCGAACATGGAAGAACAAATCACACCAATAGAGTCAAACCCAGACTGCATGGAAAAATCCCCATATGATCATATCATGGAGATACATATCAATAAAAACTGTCAATAGAGGCTAGCTATATAGAGTTGTCAAAGTAGGCCAAATCCTTCACTAGGGGAAGTGGCTCACCAGGGACCAAGCTTAGAAAAAGTTTCGTCATCTCATCGAGGAACTCAATAAAATGGGGACCATTGGTTCCTAATGGGGGAGGAATGATCTAGGTAGATATTGGTGGCCACTCGCCTATTACACTTGGACTCCCACCCTTGTTTCTTTCAGTTTTTCAATTTTCTTATTTTTGGCATTTTTCGGGTCCTAAACTTTTGGATCCATTTTGAGGCCCTAAATAATGTTTTGTTTTAAACCACATCCAATGATTAAGAGTATTTAACTCGGTATTCCCTATCATAAGTTGTATTTCTCGTATAGATATTTCTAATGAGGTATCATATGGGTCAAATGGAGATCCTATGCCAAAGTTACCATCCCGGGAAATTGATGTACAAATTTACCCCAAAGGGGCCCATAGTTTTGTGTTTCATCTCCTAGGATTACGTTTTTGGATGTTTAGGGTTTTTCATTGTTTCTTAATAATAAATATTCCTTTGAGCCTCATTGTAACAGAGTTCAGAGACCTGTAACCACCGCATCTCTTCTCAGAGATAAGCTACCAATGCCCTAGCTAGTTTATTTCCTTGTTGTCTATAAACATATTTCAGTTATGTGATATTAATGAAATGAAGTTGTATTTCTATTGCATATCTATTTTTATGTGTATTTATCTATTTTATTGTGTTCATGCATAAGTCCGGATCAATGCTCCACCCAACAAAATCAAAATAGAGAATCCATAGAATCTAAGATCCACCAAAGAACTAGATCATGGAATATAAAACTTCTCAAGCTCCACTACAAAATTATTTGAGGAATTAAGGAGCTCTATTTTTCCACCAGAGTAATACTACAAGAGTCTAAAGACACAATACTCTCCACCCACTTTTCACATCATAATTCTACAACCAATTTTCTCCACCAATATCCTATAGGAATTGAAAGCGCGATAGCTATTACACCTGACAACCTCCATAAGAATGTAGGGAGTTGGCCTCCACCTATTAAAAAAGAGCCAGAAATCGATAGCTAAATTAAATATTCACTTAATTCACAATAGGGATTAAAATCATTCACCCCACCTACAAATTTCTACCGTAATCATTTTTTTTTCTCGCCCTTGCATTCATCTTAGGAACAATGTTTTCTTTATTATTTTTCATTTCTTTCCAACACATTTTACGATGTTGTATTGAATAGATCTCCCCTTTCCATAGAAATGGATCGACTCGTCCTTATTTCTCCAAGCCCATACATTGTGTTTAATTTCCTCTACATTTGTTCCCTTTTTCCAACAACGACCCATACACAAGCTTAAATTTCATGACCTATGATTAGGGTGCTCTGTTGATTTTAAATCAAGGGAATGTGAATTTAGTTTATAATGGAACACTATTCTCCATAATTTTACTTAAATATATCTCAACAACACCATTCCTCAAGTCAGAAAAACAAATGAAAAATTAAATGCAGGATTGGCTCTATAAGCCATGTCCCCCTTCACCTCCACAGACTTTGAACTAGTGTCCCTCTCAATATAGTCATCATTTTTATTATTTAAATTAATTTACATTCTTATACACATTCATGTGCATATAAATATTTGCAAGAGGGTGACCAAAACATTGTTACATCCCTCTTAGGAAGTAACCCTTTAGTCTTCTGGAACACAATCATGTACACATATAGAAACTCTTCAATTTTATTTTATTTTGTTGCTTAGCTTACCCCTCTAGAGATGTATTATCTCTCATGGAATATATTTTATATGTATTTTCTATTAAAATAATAAATCATACTTCTTACTAGAAGTGATCAATATCTTAGTCTCATTGGCACTTACAAATAATATCTTTGACTTTCGCGTGTGCACGTTGATGATGAAGAATTTTTCATACTTGATGAGATGATACTAGTTGGATATATACATGAATATCAAATCCCACTTGTGCATATAGGAACTCAAAAATACAACTCCACAAACATCAAGTGGAACTATATCCAACTATACTTTATCAACAAAATCATCACAATTAGAAAATTTGATTCTACATCGTTTTGATACCTTTATATTTTCCCCCTTGTTGATGCACCCAAATGGATATGGGATAGGATGGCCATGAGCATATATTCCTACTTTCTTCACTAAATATGTTGCAATGAAATTTTCCTATGATCCTAAGTTAAAAAGATCATCAAGGTTTGTCTTCCTAACTTGTCTCCTTATATGGAAGAGTCTAGTCATTTCCTTCTCTTCTTGTTGTTGAAGGATACTTAGATTCATCTACTTCTAAATTGATGTGCAAGGAATCTTCTCATCCATGTTAAAGCTACATTCCACCTAGATTCTTGAATCTATGGCCAAGATATTTTTCATCTTAGCATACTTATTTACATTATTCAAGTTGAGCTCTAAATGCAACTTCCAATACTTATTCTTTCTATTACCATCAAATTTACAATGGTTCCAATGATTACTAAGATTTTTTCTTTGATGTGTTGTTGTCTTTTTCTTTTTGTTTTATCCCACTATAAACTTCTTCTTACCCTTCCTAGAATATTCTTGTTATCCTTCTACATTGAACCATTTTTTTCTTTTCTTTTGGCCTATATTTTCTAGGTATTGTGCCTATATAAAAGCAAGATGAAGGGTATGAATAACATAATTTTATTTCATACATGGATGTGTAAAACCCCGAGATACTTAAGGAGAACATATCAGTTCATTGGGGATATATCTAACATAATTGAAATATTCTTAAATTTAGTGGTGTTCTCCTATACACTCTTCTCTTATCTCTCTCTTAAGTAATATGACCAAATCCACTCATCCTCTAAATTTTTGATAGGGTAGAACTATTACTCTATGAGAGATTTGAAACCCTCCCACTTATTCAACGAAGGATCTCCTTCCAATATTAAGGTTTATGGGTGACTTTGCCATAAAATTGAGGCATGACCCTCTAATTTTAGATGGAAAAATGCAATTTTATATTCTTCTTGTATGTTGCGAACACTAAAATACATGTATAACTGCTACAACTAATGATTTGACTTCAAAGCATAAATATCACCTTGACATGGCTCGATGTAATTCATCACTTCCATATTGAATTTGGAATCTAAATGGTTCACGACACATGAAATGGGTTGTCCCTTTTTGGGTTCTTTCCTAGGCTCCCCCTTTGGTTCTTCTTAATCCCCCAATCTCGTCTCTAATATGACCTTTGCATTATAACCTCCATCTTCTCCAAATAAACCGATTTTTTGGATGAAGGCCATCATGAGGAGGATCGCATTATGGTTTATATATATGAATTTTGTTTCCAAGTGTACAAACCTCTCATATATGAGTTCTGGATGGTTATTAATAGGTTCATTATCAATGGATAGGGTTACATAGCTTTCTTCTTAAACTAATATGTATCCCTTAGAACCTCACACAAATACCCACATAAATCATGTTTAAAAACAATATTATTTGTAAACTACCATGGATATTCCACTATATATTTCATCACAACATATCTAGAAAAGGTATATTTGAAAATATCAAATCGACAATATGATGGTTAATATTTCCTTAGTTTTATGGATTCATTAATCATTATTTAGTATGTATGCATGTTAATTATAAATATGTAGAAAATATAGAAACCATATAACAATCACTCAGAAACTAATAACACAGGATATGACTTGGGTACATTTTTTAGAGAAAACGAATTGGAAGGTGAGGTTAATATTCTCTCTATCTCTTTGAATGAAAATGGATGAAAGTAATAAGGAGTGAGAATTTTGGCCCTTGGAATGCCAAAATACATAAACGCACTATGTTTATTCTCTCCCTTTATGCACTCTCAACTTCTCTTCTTATCTATGGAAAAAAATGCACTAAAATATAATGGAACCCCGTTTCCTCCTAATGGTTCAGTTATAACATAACCCAATAAGAAAATATGGGTTAAATTTTAACCATTCAACTCTTAATATGAGTTACAAATCAACCCTTCTAGAGTCTTCTTGATATCTCCCATGTGACTAGCCCTTTTTCCATTAGTCACAAGGGTTAGTGTGGAATTTTCTTGAGTTATGGTGGTCAATTTAAATATGTCAACTTTCAAGAAGCATAAATTTCTCATATGAGTTTTGATTTTGGTGATTATTGTGCCATTAGAAATGTGTCCATGTGTATATTATGGAATCTCTTTCAATGATAAGGTCTAGACCATAAAGAGTGACATTTAATCCATCAAAAAAACTCCTAAATTTGTTCGCCTGAAATTTCCAAACTGGGACAACTGGTAAAAATGACATTGAAATATAATTGTGCCAAAATTTCCACTCTAAAACAATCAATATATATGATAAATAATATATTGATGCAATTTATAAGTCAATCAATGTGGTTTCTATATATTCATAGACATTGGTGCAACATAAACTATCTACCAATTAATGTTTGAAAATGATTTCCTTATGAAAAATATGTGTTCAATCATTCATCAATGCAATATCATGTATTTTTCAGGTATTCAATCAATAATTCAAAATTACTAATGTGATGTTTAAGCTATTTTTACCATCTCCTTATCAAAAATTCAATGTCTTAAACGTTGGATTAGTGATTGATTCTAACCCTCAATATAGTAGTTGTTAGTTGGCATTTTGTTGTATATTTTCATCCATGAATATTACTAGCTAGCATATACCAATCTTAACTATGAGCCTATCAAGTATTCTAAGTGATCAAATGTGCTTAGTCATGAACTTTCTCCCTTATAAAGGTTTTAATTTTATAAATTTTGTACATATTAATACTTTATAGAGTTAAAATTAAGATGAATTTATGTTTAAGTGATAAAATGTGCTTAGTCATGAACTTTCTCCCTTGTAAAGATTTTCACTTTATAAATTTTGTCCATATTAATACTTTATAGAGTTAAAATTAAGATGAATTTATGTTTGTTAATTGTGCCGAGAGGCACTTATAGGGTAGATGTGTAGGCATTAGATATGGTAGATATGTAGGAATTAGATTTTAAATGTTAGACATTATAAGTAAATATTTTTTTAATTCAAATTTTTTATATTGTAATTTTGTTTTTTCAATAAAATTGGAAAAGAAAAAGTAGATAAAAGAAAATCATAGTATGCATATGACATTAAAACACATATAAATATTAATTATAAATTAAAATAATTATTCCATATCTATAGTTAAATGTAATTAATAAGAACATTAAAAATTAATTGTATGAGATTCTTAATCATGAATATTCACCCCATTTTACCATGGATAGCTTTCTTACAATACCATGGAAAATATCACAGCTTATGATTATATCATTTATATTATTAACTTGTAAATAGGTTTTGTTACAATACCATCACCCAATATTAAGGCTTACCAATACCACTTACCCAAAAACCATAACTTATTTGGAATCTAAATATTTTATTTTAACTTTATTTTATAACATTTTAAAAATTAAATATTAAAGCAAAAATATATTGAGAGATGTTGTAGTGGTGTAAATTTTTGTAAACATTTATGTGTGGGCTCAATTAAAAAATAATAAAAGGTTAAAATTGATTTCCTAAATAAGCACTCTCCAACCCATATGAAGAGATGGTGTAATGTAGTCTAAACATTTTTGGGAAAATTACATAAAACTAGCATATATATATATATATATATATATATATATATATATATATATATATATATATATATATATATATATATATATATATATATATATAATAAAACCAATTTAGATCCATTTTAATAACATATTTACCTAGTAATGAGAAGGATCAAATCTCTTGAGATGCAAGCAATTTTTTAAAGTGAAAAGAAATTTGATTTCTCTAGAAACTTGATAAATCCACAACTAAGATGAATCTAAGTTAGTATTTATCACAATGAATAACAAAATTTCTTTCCTAACTTATATATCATATTTAAATACTATTAATACTTAATTTAAATATAATCCTTATAAATTAACATTAATATATACAAACAACTATAATCCTTCAATGTTATTTTAGTACCTTGATTTTAATGATTGGTAGACAAACCACTATTGACTTCTTTTTTATGGAATCTTACCATGAGTTTTATAATAACAATAGGTAAAATCCTAATATGACATCATCTAGAATATAATAGAGATAATGGGTATCTTTTTGAATAATCTAGTTTTGTTAGCTTTGAGTTTATATATATATATATAAATTATTTTATAATTTTATATATATAAGGAAATGAAATTATAACTTAGTTTTCAAATTAATAGTTGGGACAAGCATTATTCTTTGTTAGGTTGATTTATCATAATTATTAAGGAAAAACCATGTCACATATAATTACTTATTATTGGTGGTATGTAACCGAACCTCTTGCTAGATGCCTTTGGGTCTTAGATTTTTAACCTATTCTCTTACATTATAAAGAGATAAGATATTAGCCAAATAATATATATATATAGGGTTAGGAAAGAAAAAAAATTTCTATTATATATTAAATTTATTAAAATCAAAATTAGATATAAATTAATTAGAATGATTATATATATATATATATATATGAGTGAGTGATAAAACTTTCTATAAAGATGACATTTACAGTGAATAAAAATATATTAATGATAATAACATATTCAAATTTATTTTTACTTTTATTTTATTAAATAAAATACTAACATAAACATAATTAATTATAAATATGTAAATTATTTATTTTTGTTAAAATGAATAGTAATTATTTTATAACCTAATAAATTCTAAATTTAATCTTTTTCTGTTGTTTGACATTATATACAGAAAATAATTTTCTTTCATTTCAATAGAAGTTAGATGTGAAAATAAAAGTGTTCATATTCAAATGCACACTTCATCCCTCACATCATGTGTGAGGATTGAGCTATGAATCTAGAGTTATGGTATTTTTCACATTTTTTTTTTCGGAATCTCATTTTCATGAAGGTGAGAGTGAGATTGAGGATTTGAATTTGGATTTGGATTTTCATTCTCATTTGCAAATTTGAACTCTACATTGAGTGCTTAAACTCGTTCACTCTTAACCTAACTTCATGAAGATCAATATAGAAAACTATCATAAGGACATGCCAACCACCTCTCAAGAAGCTAGGAATAGGAATAAGGTGTGCAAATGTGAATATACACTTCCACCTTCCACTCACACCCTACTAGAAGGAGCATGAGGTAAAGTGGAAATGGAAAAATAGATGTTAGGTGTGGGGTTGTGCAAATGCATATTACAATGTTACACCCATATAATTCCATCCATAATCTACATCTTAACTTTATTTTTATTGAAATTCTACATTTATTATTGTAAAAATTAATATAGAAAATGTAAAATTAAATACATTTTAAATCATATAACAACTTCATATTCTTATTTTACACAAATAAATAAAAATGATAAAAAATATTTTTAGTAAAAATAAATAAAAATAATAGCAATAATTATTCTCGTTTTACAATATTTTTAATTTCATAAAAGTTGTATAAATTATTTTATAAATAATCAAATTATTAAAAAAACTTCAACTTTGAGCATTCGTATATAAATTTTATTATTTAAAAAAAAAACCTCGGTGAATTTTTTATTATTTTGAAAGAATTCATCAAATTATAATAATAATATATTTTTAAAGTGTAAAATATCAAAATAGTGTATGCAACTTGTTTCTATGAGAAGGGATTTGTATAAGTGTTTACGGATGTTATCTATTTAAACTTTTATATATATATATATATATATATATATATATATATATATATATATATATATATAATAAAACACAATTTTGAAAGAAAAAAAAATACTCTCCTTGAAAATAGATCGAATGATCTTTTCCTTGCATTTTCCAAGATCATGTACAATGAAATCCCCCATGCATGCATGATGTCACGAGTATTGTACCGAGCGATATCAGAATGACTTCAGCCGGAATAGATTTTGATGTGTCACATGGGATAGATAAACAACTCCATGTGCATGCCTATAATCATAGTTTTTTTTCTTTGACCAGGGCATCTTTGCGAATGCAGTCTCTTGTGCTTTTGATAAAGACCGCCGACTTAACTTCATCCCCGTTAATTTCGAGCGCTGGACATTAACCATTCGATAGGTTGGACGGAAATTGTACTAAAGTTGGTTTAAAACTCGACAAAAGAAAAAGAAAATATTTTCACTGACCGGTTGCCCCGCGATAATTTCACTTATAATATTAGTAACTGCCCCATAAACAGTGTTTGATACTGTTGAATGTTTGGACGATTTCTTCTTATTTTCCATATCGCTCATGCTATTAATAATTGTGCCATCAGATTGGGTTGTCAGCCGTTTTCTGTACAGGTGAACATCCGAAGGACTCTCTTTTATAATTTTGACAGCCTTTTGTTTCGTTTACGGGGATGGATTATATAAGCGCTCCCAACATATTCCTACACAAGTCATTGTGATCCTCGTATGTTTCTCAGGATTCAAGTCCAGATCTGGTCCCTTACTGAAAATCCTGAGCGGATCGAATACCCATCTTGCTGCGAAAGATCGAGGACTGTGAATCATTGGAAAGGTCTGCTTAACTTCCTCAAGCATCGTAGGGTTTTTTGACCTATAAAAAAAAATGAGCATTACTTCTTGTTTGGATTCTCAATTTCTCTCTTGTAGCGATGTCGTAGAAAGCATTAATGCAGAAAGTGTTTTGAGTTCCAATCCATTTCTATCAACACAACCAGTTGAACATCTCCCAACTCACGATACCCATCATCCCTCCATATGTAATTTTTTCGATGGCTGCAAGTCTGCAACCCCAGCCGGCCATTCTGGTCTTTCGAATTCTGTTTTAAAGGCCACATTCGGCAGTGCTAGTCGTACAAACGATAGTCAGTCTCAAGACTCGGTCCCGTCTGACAAAAGGAAGCACAAAATGACTGAAAGGCAGCGGCGTAAAGACATGAATGCTCTCATGTCAATTCTCAGATCTTTGCTCCCAGAAGAAAATCTTGAGGTATGTATTTCTTTGATCGATCACAAGGGTTTTCTGCATTAGAGATGCCAACACTACTCACTATGTTTTATGGGTTTTCTGCATTAGAGACGTCAACTGTACTCACTAGGGTTTTATTTTAATGGAAGTTCTATCTCGTGCTGTATAGGGAAAACGTGCAGTGTCTGACCAGATGCACGAAGCTGTAAAATACGTTCAGCATCTGCAGCGAAAAGTCGAAGATCTTTCGATAGAAAGAGACAAAATGAAGGCTAACTCTGGTGATATTGAAAAAAATTCATTAGAGGAGGTGCGATTATTATGTAAGAATAAATTTTGCAGTAAAGCTCCGTCCATTGGAGGATCAGATCAGGAATTCCCTTCGGTGAAAATTAAATCTATAGGTTTAGATTATCAGGTCTTGACGAACACGTTTGAACATCAGATTGTGTGCTCTGATCTACTTATGGCATTGGAAGATGGTGGGCTTGAAGTTGTGTGCGCTGCTTCTTCCGCCGTTAACAGCAGAGTCTATCATACCATATATACCAAGGTACTACCCTATACTATGTGGAAACACTGTTCTGCTGTGTTCTCTAGCAAATATAAGCATGTCTTTCTATGATTCTTTTACGATATTGCAGGTGTCTGATCTTAACATTTTTAACATCGACAACCTCTACCAGAATATTTGGCATTTGATAAGGACTAACCACACACAACATCAAGACTCACAGATGGTCGAAGCTCAAACCTGATGCTATCTGCTGCATATGTGATTTTTTTTCATGGTTTTGGTAGTACAGTGGATTTTAACAGATTTGATTTGCTGGGAATGCATGGACCACAATCTGAAAGAAATTTTTTAGAAGTGCATATTTCGTGCTAGTGCAAACCATATTTCCTAAAATGAATATTGAGTAATACTGATGTTAAACCCTACAAAACATAAGTATTTTTCTATTTTCCAACTCAACTAATGCCCTCGGAGAGCTTTTTATGGATATTCCTTTTCTTTATAAATTTACAGGAAATAGAATATTTTCCATATGTATTATTTAAAAACTAAAAATTAGAATATATCATAGAGTTAAATTCCTTTACACCATGTTTTCTGGCTATTTACACCAGGGTGGACTAATACGATCCACTTAAGTTTATACTCGTTAATAGTCCACATCCTAGGGCCTAATTGATGAGGTATTTTACTATATGGTATCGCAAATCATTAAATGGTGTTCATTATATAAAATTGCTATGAGCAAATGTTATGAGTTTGTAAATTAAGAATGGTAAATTCATCTCTGATTGTATTAAGATTATTTTAGTTACTCTTCAAGTCAAGGTTAAGCCACGTACTTATCTTACCATTATATGTAAGTAGATCTAAGCATCCAAATCGCCCATAACTCAATGTTTCTTCATGCATATTCTTCGCCAAATCCCAATGTTTCTTGATGCATATTCTTGTAATGTTTTTATTTTTTTCAAGCATAATTCACACTCAAATAAAGATTCATTAAAAAATTTGTCCCTACCATTTTCAATTCAAGGTAATCAAACTCATACTAATCAAAGTAACGAAAGATTATTAATATACTCCCCAAGTTGATTAATGAAATAAAAAATAAAGCATTCAATAACCTCATCTCGTCGAAAAATCATTTCAAACAAAAACCACACACTTTGAAGCACAGTTCATGTATAATTAAAAAACTGAATGGTCATAATATATTAGTCTTCTTACTTTCAGTAATAGTGTTGGTAGTGAGTTCTTTCTTACTTACTTGGCTCTTTATATCAAATTAGATATATACTATGCAATCCAGGATCAGAATAGTGACATAGAGGTATATATCGTAAGAATCTATATCCTAAAGTTTTTTCAATGAATTATTTTATAATATAAAATAATTAATAGATTTCACATATAAAATGTGATGTATTAATGAATACTACGAGAAAGTATTATGGATTAATCAATACCATGAGTCGTAAGAATCTATATCCTAAAGTTTTTTCAATGAATTATTTTATAATATAAAATAATTAATAGATTTCACATATAAAATGTGATGTATTAATGAATACTACGAGAAAGTATTATGGATTAATCAATACCATGAGTGCATAAGTCCATAATTGATTTGTTAAAAGTAATTAAAAATAAAAAATATTTTTATGTAATTTTCTTATATGAAAATTTTATTTTGGAATAAGATTTTTAGGATTTTAAATTATTAATAATATATTTATATACAAGTGTCTATTTTGAAATAGAGCTTTTATAATTTTAATTTATTTATCAATAATTATTATGTAGATAATAGGGATTTAACCTCAATTATATATTTTAGAATAGTATATTCTTAATAGTAATCATAAATGATAGTATATTCTAGAATATTCTTAATAGTAGTCACAAATGAGAGATTGATATTTATCTCATAAGTAGTTATGCATTTTTGAGCATGTGATATTAGTAAGCCATGGCATTGGACTATGGTATTGTAACAAATCATATTTATAGCATAAAAATATCCATAATAAAGTGGTGCTTACATATTTTTAAAATATATATAGGTTTAGTTAATAATAATAATAATAATTTAGTTAATTTTTATAATGTTTTTAAATGTCCATAATGTAAGATATACCATGAAATAAACATATTGACAACTATAAATATTTTACTAATCATTTATATAGCTCCACTAACATTTAACAAAATCTTACATATTAAAAATTTAAACTCACATCTAAATTTGAAATCTAAATTAATCTACTAAAACAACCTCACATCTACCATTTAAATTCATATAATATTCAATACATGTACTATGGATAAGAAAATTATATAAATCCATTACATTACACAAGTTTCATTACTTCACTCATCTCACATCTCATATGACATCTCCTATTAAGTTATTTCGTGAGTCTCTAACATGGATGTAAATCAGCTAGACTTGTTGATTGGTTTTACATATTTTCTATACACAAGAACCATATGGATGAGAATTTTCGGCGTTCATTTACCAACAAACTCTAAGAGTTGTTTCATGAGTCTCTAACATGGATCTAAATCATCTAGACTAGTTGATTGGTTCTACATATTTTCTATATATAATAATTTAATATGGATGATAATTTTTGGGTTCATTCACCATCATACTCCTATATCTCCCTTTATCATGGAGTGTTAGGTACATTACAGTTAGTGTTCACAAGGACTGTAGAAATTTGTTAGGGTTTACTTTTATCATCAGAACTTTATTAGGGTTTACACTTTAATCATCATGTGAGTCTTTTCTATACATTATTAGGGGTAAAGAACACTTTTAATTCGTTACTAGATAATTCTTATCATTTGGAATATTGTTTATTTTTAAAGTTTTTTTATTTTTAGAAAATTTGTTTTTACAAGGAGACATCATTTATGATGACATGTGGAATTGAATAGACATATTTTGAAAAATAATATCACTAATTTTTCTCCATTAATTTTAATTTTTAAATGGTATCCACTTCCTCTCCCCCCTTTGTTAGTTGCCTTTTAATCTTTTTCTAGAATTTAACTAAGTTTCACTCGTTAGTTTTCCTTGTGTGAGAGTTATTAATCAATTGTAACTAATTTCTAATTCTATTTATTTTGAAATTAATCCATTTTAGCATATTTTCTAATATTGGGTTTTCTCGTCAAATTTTGACTCATTTTGGCCAAACTAAGGAAAGTGATTTTTGAACTATACTAAGTGCATGCTAATGGAACCCAAAAATTAATTCAAATTAGTTTCCACCCTAAAAAATATATATATTGAATTCATCTTAACAATGAAATATCATCATATTTAATGATTAATTTGAATTGTCTTTGTTTATTAGTCCATTTTTTAGCATTTTTATGCTTTTCTTTTGTTTGTTTTGTAAGTAGGTAGTCTTCCAATCTCATTAAACTTCATATATATAAAGTAGAATTTCATATCCCATTCAATATTGGACAAAATTAACTATTATTAAGATTCCAAGGTTGATGGTATTCCAACATTTTTATTAAATTCTATCAATATATGAATATATGCCATTGGAATTCAATCAACAAAAAAAACCTTATATGAACTCCAATGTAGGTAGTGTTGATTGTTGGAATCCTTTGCCATAGCCTTAACATAAATATACCTTTCACTCAATCATAAATCATTGATTAAATCTGCTAAGCTTCTTCTATCAAGTATTTAGACATAGTTTAAAAAATTTCATCAAAATAGGGTAGTGTTAGCTAATGTCCTTAGAGAAGAGTCAGGGTGGAAACACTCGTTGAAGCAGAGGAAAAGAATGAATAACTAATAGTACAACCCTGTTTTTCAAGATGTGATAGAAAATTCATGGTAACACTGCCTCACACCTACAACATTTGGTAATATGGATGCTTTTGTAATTCAGGAACAGTAGTCCAGTTTATTGCTTTTGACCTTTTCCATCTTTATAATCAAATATAAAAATAGTTTATGTGTATTTTTATAGACATAATTATTGAGTAATGTTATGATTGATAATATGTAGATAACTTATTGTATTTTTAATTTAATGGTATATCTTTTTAATTATATAGTTTAAAAATAATTAAAAATAAAGCATTTCTACTTTTAATAATATAAAAAATATATTATTAAAAATATATATATTTTTTGTTGTCTGTTTTTGTAACTCATTTTACATTTTATGTTATTCGTAAAATATAAATAAAATGCAATACAATATATATAAAATAGACACGGTACCTACAGAGGTTTTATTGAAAATAACTCTGCTCCAGCTCTGTGCGGGAGCAACTATGTTCTCTACTGTAATAAATAGAATCAACCGTTAAACTGGAAGAAGGAAAGGTTGATGTTAGCTTACCTGCTTCAAAGACGTATATCCGTTCAAAATGGGCATCAACACCATCATGTTTATGCGTAATTGGTCTAATTGGTGTTGTTTGATAGAGATATAATGTCGAACCAACATGAGCGCGAACAGAACATATATTTAACCACTCCAGTTTTAGGATGCTGTAAATAAAAAAATCCAACACAGTACCTAATTTTCAAAGTGCAATGGAAAATAAAATTTTCTTTCACTCCCGATGTCTAGGTTTTTGTAAGGTTATGAGTTATTGGTATATGCCAATTGTCACCATAAATTTATGGTTAAAAAAATAATTTCTTTGATGCGTCCAGTCAAAGACGTTGCCATCGTTGAAGTGTGAGAGATTTTTATGTTCATGGTAGATTTTCGACATGTAAATAATATGAGCAGCAAAATCAACTTTAATGTCACTTGATTTAAATAATATTTCAAAATTTGCAATCTAGAATTTTATTCTGAAGGTTTCTCAGCTTCCTTTTTCAGTCTTTTTTTTTTTCTCATAATGAAAATGAAAACTACTTTTTTTTTAAGAAGAGAATTAAGAATTAATTTTTCCATAGTTCTATTTTTTTATAAAAAAAAAAATTAATCTGAGTAATTTTAAAATTAAAATAAATTTAAACTGATTTTACATTTTATGTAGCAACCTAGATTTTTGTTAGAATTAATGGAGAAATCCATAGTCAAGTTGTTGTTATCATAAAGATAGGATTGAGATTCTAATCATAGATCACATATCCTGATATCGAGGGAGTGGTTGAAACCATCCCGTGAGTGTGAAAGCCTATATAATTTAGGCTCATATGATTCAATGATCTGAGTGTGTGTTAAGCCGTTAACAATAAAGTCTATCATAACATATATACCAAGTTAATATCCTGTAATGTTTGAAAATAAACTCCAAATAAATTTGACAATATATTAATGAGTGTCTAGAGCATATAAATATAATAAAACAAAATAATTAATCAGTTTCAGATTTTTTTAAAGACTCGAATAACTAATCAACTTTACACAAATTAATGTTAATTATCTAACAAAACACTTTTTTGCTATGTTCTCTACCTATTATAAGCGTGTTTTTTTATGATTATTTTACGATATTGTAGGACGTTTCTGATTTTAATAAGTTTTTTTAATTGAGGACTATTTTTTTTTAAATTATTTCTATTACAAATATTCATTTATCAACTAGAGAATAAGTGTTATACCATTATATTTTTTTTCCTTCAAATTAACTCAATTATAAATATTTTACTCTATATTAATATTAACTATATTGGTAAATATGGTTGTAAATGTATTTTTATATATGTTATAGATATATAGCAATTAAATTAGTAAATATGATAGTGTTCAGGTTTTAAAAATGGAGTAGTAAGCTAAGTGGTCTTGATTGTGCAGAAATATTCCACAGTTAAGCACACTTGAGCGCACTTGAGCGAGAGGAGTTCTAGGATGAGTGACTTCCCGGGAAGTCCTAATTACTGACAAAGAATGAGAGCAAAAAACTGGAGCAGAGGATTTCTCTTCTCAATATTCAAAGATAGTTAAATAGAGTACATTGTAAACATCAACAATAAATGACTGGAGTAGAAATGAAGTAGAATTGAAGTAAAACTGAAGTAAATGGAACTGTCTACGACACCTAGCAGGCAATAGAAATAAATATAACTACACCTAAGTGACAGCAAGATTAATATCTCAGCATCATCTCCTAATCTCAACTGTTACAAGTGGAAGCACTAATAATGCCTAATTTCTCTCTTTGAAATTCAAATACATTCTTTCCCAATGGCTTTGTGAAAATATCTGCAAGCTGATCTTTGGAACCACAGAAAGAAAGTGTTATGTCCCCATCATTGAGAAGTTCATGAATGAAATGAAAACGTGTGTCAATGTGCTTGCTCTTCTTGTGAAAAACATGATTCTTTGATAAAGAAATTGCTGAATTGTTATCACAGTATATTGGAGTTGGCTCCTTCTGAAAATTTGAAATATATTTCAATAATCTTCTCAACCATATTGTTTGACAAGCTGTTGTATTTGCTGCTACATAGTCTGCCTCTACAGAAGATATTGAAACGATTGACTGTTTTTTGGATGCCCATGAAATCAGATTTGTCCCAAGATGAAAAACCTACCTTGAGGTAATTTTTTGATCATCGAAACTCCCTGCATAATCGTTGTCTGTATAACCTGAAAGTGAGCAATTTCCAGAATGTGTATAAAACAAACCATAGTTTATGGTCCCTGCAATATACCTTAAGATCATTTTTGCAACCTGCCAATGAGTAAGCTTTGGTGACTGCATAAACCTGGAGACAAAACTTGCTGCAAACATAATATCTGGTCCAGTTGCAGTTAGATACAACAAACTACCAACTAGGCTTTTATACAATGTGGGGTCAACAGATGGTGCTACATCTTCTTTGCTGAGTTTGGTAACTTGATCAATTGGTGTATCAGTTAATTTGCAATTGGTCATTCTGAACTTTTGAATGATATCAGTGGCATATTTTTGTTGACCAACAAAAATGCCATTATCAGATTGGTGAATTTCAATTCCTAGGAAATATTTCATGACTCCTAGATCTGTCATATCAAATTCTTCTTACATTGCTGCTTTGAAATCTTCTAACATCATATTTCCTATATAAAGAAGATCATCTACATAAAGGCATACAATAAGAATTTTACCTTCATGAGATTTGGTATACAAAGTGGTTTCATCGCTGCTTTTAGAAAAACCACTTTTGATGAGATAGGTGTCGATGCGACTATACCAAGCTCTTGGAGCTTGTTTCAAACCATATAAAGCTTTCTTCAATTTATATACTTTATGCTCTTGTCCTTTTACTTCAAAACCTAGAGGCTGCTCTACATAAACTTCTTCCTGTAATATACCATTTAGGAAGGCAGATTTTACATCAAGATGATAGACTTTCCACTTGTTTTGAGCTGTTGTGGACAAAATGGTTCTGACAGTGTCTAACCTTGCTACTGGAGCAAATGTTTCACCATAGTCGACACCAAACTGTTGTGAGAATCCTTTGGCAACCAACCTTGCCTTATGTTTCTCAAATTTTCCTTTTTCATTTAGCTTGGTCTTATATACCCATTTTACACCAATTTTTGTTTTGTCTCTTGGGAGATCAGCGAATTCCCAAGTCTGATTTTTCTCTATGGCAGCAATTTCTTGGTCCATTGCTTCGACCCAATGCTTTTCTTTAACTGCTTCTTCAAAATGAGTCGGTTGAGTTGAAATGAATGCAAACATATTCTGGTGTTCATAGTCATGCTCCTGTTCATATATTTCTCTCATAATTCTTGTTTTTTGTCCCTCTTCTGAAGATGTTTGATCACTGGCTGAATCAGTGCTTGATGATGTTCCATTTTCAGAATGTTCTGGATATTCTTGAACTTGAAATCTTGGAGATTGTGGTGGATAAAAAGGTTGATTTGAAGTTTCATCTGCATGGTCAAACCAAGATTTATTTTCGAAAAATTTCACATATCTGCTGATAATGAAATTTTTGGTAATGGAGTTATAGAGTCTATAGGCTTTCGATTGCTAACTGTAACCTACAAATATGCATTTATCACTTCTATCATCAAGATTTTTTCTTAGTTTTTCAGGAACATGAGAAAAAGCTATTGATCCAAAGATTCTAAAGTGTGACACATTTACCTTGTTTCCATCCCATGCTTCTTGAGGTATTTTATCTTGTAGGCCGAATGTTGGAGATCTGTTAAGAACATACATTGCTGTCAACACTGCTTTAGCCCAATAGTTATTTGTCAACTTCTTCTCCCATAGCATGCATCTCGCCATGTTCATGATTGACTGATTCTTTCTTTCTGCTACTCCATTTTGCTATCGAGTGTATCTGGTTGTGTATTGCATTATGATACCTTGTTGTCGACAAAATGTTTTGAATTCATTTGAGTTGTATTCTCCTCCTCTGTCTTATTTGAGTACTTTCAAGATTTTTCCACTCTGTTTTTCTGCTTCTGCCTTGAACTTCAGAAATCTAGAGAAGGTATCTGATTTGTTTTTTAAAAAATACATCGATATCTTCCTACTAAAGTCATCAATAAATGTTAGAAAGTAGAAACTACCACCAATGGAAAATTTCTACATTGGACCACATATGTTGGTATTGACAAGTGCCAAAGACTCTTTCGTTCTTGAAGTTGATAAGAGAAAACTATCTCTTTTATGCTTGGACAAGACACAAACTTCACAATTACATAATTTTTCACTGATAGTAGGTAGACCATTGACTATAGATTTCTTTTGAAGCAGACTTAGACTCTTGATTGGGATGTGGCCATACCTATAATGCCATAGATGAGTGTTATCTATTCTTGAGATATTGTGGACTAAATATTGTCTACTATTTTGGCTTCTAAGTGTCAATGGAAACATCCTACTCTTGGTCTTTTCAACTTTGGCTATCAATATTTTATGAGGATCTTTGCATATATATAACATGTATTCTTTTGAAATAATACATCATAGCCATGTTCTATTAGTTGTCCTACACTAATGAGATTATGTTTTAACTGAGGAACATAATAAACATCAGGGATGTATTTTTTCTGATTCTGCTTAGTAAGAATAGGAACAATACATTTTCCTTCAGCTTTAATACTTGTACGGTCTCCAAACGTTATCTTTGATGTTATGGAAGCATCAAGAGAAGAAAGAAGATTGTTGTTGCCTGTCATGTGATTGTTGCATCCACTGCCCAGCAACCAAATATCTTCATTGTGTTTGTCTTCTAAAAGATGGCATGAAAGAAACATGGTCTTTGAGGATTCTCCTTCATTGTTGGAGAGATTGATAATGCGTCTTTGCTGATCTGATTCTTTCTTTCGACAGTCTTGTTCGTAGTGGCCAAACTTCTTACAGTAGTAACATTGGACACTCAATCTATTCCATGATCTGCCTCTCTGAGCTCGGTTTTGTGGAGGTCTCCACTGCTTTGTTGCATGATAATGACCTGATCTGCCACTGCTTCAAGCTCTTACTCACTTGTTTCCACCTCTATATCCTTTGCCTCTGCCTCTACCAAATGAGAGTTGTGCTTTCAAGGCTTGTTCTGCGGAGTCTTCTAACAGGTTAAGCCTTGTTTCGTGTGCCAGAAGTGATCCAGTCAACTGTTCTACTGAGAAAGTTTTAAAATATTTGGATTCCAAAATGGCTGTCACAATGATTTCATATTTCTTGGGTAGACTTTGAAGAACTTTTTCAACAATTTTCTGATCTGTAATGGTTTCGCCAATGAGTTTGATCTAATTCACTATTCCCATGACTCTAGTCATGAACTGATCCACATTCTCGGTGTCAACCATTTTTAGGGTTTCAAACTGAGCTCTCAATGTTTGCAATTTAACTATCTTCACTGTATCATTTCCTTGATACGTAGCCTGCAAAATATCCCAACATTCTTTTGCTGTTGTCGCACCAGTTATTTTGTCAAAAATAGAATCATCAACTGAGTTTTGTATCCAACATTTGGCTCTGTGCTCCTTATTTCTGAGTTCAATAGCTGCATTTCTCTGATTATTGGTCATGGACACCCATGCTTCTTGGGTCGACTCTACATAGTCGATCAGAAGTGTATCCCAACAATCTTGAGCTTGTAGAAAAGTTTTCATTCTCAGATTCCAAAATTCATAATTTTTGTTAAACAGAATTGGTGTCTTTGGCAAAGAGCTTAAAGAGGCCATTATTTTTTCAAATGCTAATATGTACCTTTTGTAAATCTTCTCTAAATATTTTTTAAATCTCTTTTAAAGACTTAAAAAAAAATCTCTTGAAACCCTCTTTTAAATTTTAGCCCTCTTCTTATAAATCTCCTTTTCCAAAAACAATCCCTTTTTTTAAAAAACTTCACTCATATGTTCTTTCATAACCTCTTTATAAAAACCTTTGAAAAAAATACTTAAATAAAACCCTTTCTTTAAAGGACTTTCCTTTTTTTTTAAATCAAATGAAGTGTAAAAAACACTTTTTAAATTATGTGAAGTGTAAAAACCACTTACATGGCCATCGTCCTTTCTCCTTTTTTTTTAAATTTTGGCGTCCTTCATTTGTTGAATGACTTAACGTAGGTGTTTGACCTTTACTCCTTGCTCTTGGCTCCCACGATAAGACTAACGTTGAGAAGCTATTCAAACAGAGTGTTAGTGATTTTTTTTTAAAAAATATATATTTAAAAAAAAACTCTCTTCAATCGTATTTTCTTTCTACTATTTCAATCTTGGCTCTGTTGCTGCTCTCTGGGGAGGCTTATGCAAGCTAGCTCTGATATCATGACAAAGAATGAGAGCGAAAAACTGGAGCAGAGGATTTCTCTTCTCAATAATCAAATATAGTTAAATAAAGTACATTGTAAACATCAACAATAAATGGCTAGAGTAGAACTGAAATAAAACTAAAGTAAATGGAACTCTCTATGACACTTAGCAGACAATAGAAATAAATGTAACTACACCTAACTGACAGTGAGATTAATATCTCAACAATTACCGGGTGCAAGCCTTGGAAGTGATGATTGACGCTATGTGATTCATTTCACTAGTTTCAATCCCACTTCTTCACCCATTTAATGAGTACTAAGTGGACTATTCAAAAATCATGAAAAATTAGTGCAATGAGTTGAACTATTCAAAAATCATGAGAAATTAGTGAGTTATAACTACCTCTCATGAAAATGATCATAGATGAATGACTTAATTAAAGCAATTGAATCCCAAAAATGATATCTAATATTACAAATTTCCCACAAATAATATCTAATATTAGAAGTGTCTCATCTTAATAATTTTAATTTTAACATTGATGACGTATACTCGAAACTTTGACATTTGATGAGGACTAAACACACACAAGATCAAGACTGGCAAATGGTTGAAGCTCGAACCGGATGTTTTCTGGTGCATATGTGAATTTGTCTTATGGTTTGGGTAGCACACTGGACTTTAACAGATTTGATTCGTTGGAAATGCATTAACCGCAATCTGAAGAACAAATTTATTTAGCCCATGTTTCGTGAGATAAAAACAGATTCCTTAGAAATGTATATTGGGTAATAAGTTTGCTAAAGCCTAAAAAAATAAATATATATAACTACTTTCCCAAATCAACTTATCCACTGACGGAGCTTCGGTTGCATATTATTTTCCTTTAAAAATATACATGAAATAGAATCTCTTCCATCTGTATTATTATATAATCAACGTATTTTTTAATAAGCAAATAATTATATCATATCGGAGGGTTTAATTCCTTTACTCCATGTTGTTTGCTTATTTATACGAAACTGACCTTACACTTTCCACTCAAGGATTACACTTTGCCACCTAACTTTATATTCGTTAATAATACGTTAATAATAGTCCAGTTCCTAATGTCTACGAAGTTTTCTTATATATTTTATTCTAAATGATTAAATAGTGTTCATTATATAAAAGTATAATCATCAAATGTTATGGGCTTGTAAATTATGAATAGTAAATCTATCTTTGATTGTATTAAGGTTATCGTAGGTAGTCTTTAAATTAATCTTAACCCTTTTATATTATATTATCATTTTAGGTTGGAAATTAGGTATTTAATTTATCATTATATGTTAATAAGTCTAAGAATCTAAATAGTCCATAACTCGATGTTTATCCATGTATGTTTTAGGGAAAATCTACATGTTTGAACTGTATTATCCATTTCAAGTTTTTATGTGTTAATATTTTTTCTTGCAACAAGTTCTCAAGTTCTCATTATGTATAAACTCACAGTTAAACAAAAATTAGATAAAAAACTCTTGTTCTTGATATTTTCAATTCAAGGAAAACGAGCTCATATTAATAAAAGAAATCAATATTTCTTAATACACTTCCTACAATGATCCATAAGACAATAATATGCTTAGGATGGAATGGAATGGTTACAAATAAAATAAAATAAACAACAAACCATTAAATAACATATTTTTCTAGGAAAATCATTTCAAAAAGAAGCCCCCCCACACTTGAATCAAACTCAATGTAGATTTAAGGAACTACTTTTTTTCTCAATAAGAGTGCGTAGTAGCAAAATCCCTCTTACTCGACTCCTTATTTCAAATAGGAAATATATGATGCACTCCAAGACTACAATAGCCACCGAAAGCTACACATTGTAAGAGTCTATATCCTAAAGATTGTACAATGAATTATCTTACAACAAAATATCCCAAGCCATTCACATACAAAATTCCACGAGAAAATTCCATGGATTAATAAATACCATGGGTGCATAAGGCCATCATTTATTTTCATCAAGGATATCTTAATTACTTTATTAGTGATTCAATGTTAACCATACATACGAAAAAATTTTTTATAAGAATCTTGAGATTTGTAATTACACTAATACACATGTCTATTTTGGAATAGAGTTTCAAAAATTTTAAGTAAATATCAATAATTAATATGTTTGGGCCTATAGGAGTGTCTGTTTTGAAATAGAGATTTTTAATTATGTGAATGGTATGGATTTCACCTTCTTGAAATATTCTAGAATATACATAGTAGTAGTAATCACATTTCGGAGATTGATATTTTTTTCAAAACTAGTTATGCACTTTCTGCTATTTTAATTAGATTCATTAATAAAAGAATACGTCATATAAATATGAGTCATGTTGAAGTACTTGTGGGAGGATATAGTTATCATTGAGAGGTAGAGAGTGATTTCCTTGTATCCATACAATTACATATTTCTATACTCAATATTGGTGTGGATTTGGAAGTGTTTGAATGCCCCTTCGATATTTTTTTGGTGTAAAAGATATTAGCCAAACTTTGTGCTTACAATTTTTAATATTTTTCTAGTGGTTACGTTTCAATATCATTTCTATTTATTATTGTATTTTGACATCTTTAATTAATTAATAATGAGAAGCACTCCCAATTAGTTTTGTAGACCCCATAGATAGTAGGATTCAAGCATGTAGCTCATTATTCATAATTGCATCATATATACTCATTGTTTTTGGATTTTGGCATGCAAATCAATATTTTAGAGGAATATTTTTATGTCGTCACAACATATTTACATGATTCACAAGGTGAGAAATCAATATTTGGTGTAATTGAATATTTTAGATTTGATAATTATCGGTCATTTATATACTATCAATGTCTTCAAAGTTTAAGTCTTAATTGAGTATTTAGATGAACATATTGAGTATCTTATACATGAATATTTTTCACTCCACCCACTTTTCATAGCTTCCATAACCATTAGGTACAAATTTCGATGCTATTTTTCTTGTTTAGTAAAATATTTTCCAAGATTGTACAAATATTTATAATTTATTGAATGTTGTAGAATTTACAATTTATAAAGTTTCAAGATATATTTCTTTAATGTCTAATTATTTTAAACGGTGCTAGCTCAATGGAAGAGCAATTGCTTTACAAGGAGGAGGTTGGTGGTTCGATTCCATCATGCCTTGATATTTATATGGAATGACGATGATTAATTTTTAGTTACAGATACTCTTTTCACCATCACCAATGACGTAATGGTGAAATTTGCTTACCCTCACCAAAATATGAAATGATGACGGTTAATGAATGCCACCATATATATATATATGCATAAATAGCGAAGACCGTGAAAATTCCATCACCATAAATCAATGTTGTTCATATGAAATAGTGACGGTCACTATCTGTCATTATAATCATTATTCGTGACGGACCTTGAATGTCACCACAACACTTATATTGTTGGCGACGCCACATTTGGTGACGTTCAGTTTTGTGGTGACGGAGTTTAAGTTCCATCACCATTTCTCATATGAAATGGTGATGGCCACTATTCATCATTATAAACCATTATTGGTGATGAACCTTGAATGTCACCACAACACCTATACTTTTGGTGACGAGATCTCTTTTGACCATCACCAATGAGTTTATGGTGACATTTTTTGACCCTCACCAATGTATTTTTTTCTTGTAGTGACACATGGATTTCCCTGACATATTTGGAGTCTCACGTGTCTGGTCATATCTTATCAGAACTTCCTTCGTTATTACATTGCCACAACATAGAATCCCATAGGAACTAAGACATGAATATTATTTTCATTCATTGAAGAGATATATATATCTTGACCCATCAATCTCGACCTCTTTCCTCTCTTGATGAAGCTTAGAGTGGCCTCCCCATTGTCAGATAGTATTTCATGCTTACATGAGTTTACTTTAATGTCACGTTGGAATTATAATGTTTATGTGTCCCTTTCCGAGGATGCCACTTCTCACTCAATTTTGGGCCACTTGGGCTTCTGACATGGTTGATCTTCCTGCCATGTGCCATGCTTCCTACACACCAAATTGGTCCTTTATCTACGTCCATTTTATTTTAAACCTGGCCTCGGTCCCATCGGCCCTGAAATTATATGAAAATGAAAATTTCCCACTATATAAGTTAACCATATCTTTGTGTAGTTGGCCTTCATCCTCCACATAATATCTCCTTGCACTCTCTCTCGAAATTTGAAAGGATTTACCTGACTAAGGTCCCGCTAGTGAGAAGAAAATTTTCATTCCTTGTGAAATAATGGGATGCCATTACAAGGTTTATCAATCCTAGGCCTCACCATGACCTGCTACAATAAGTTCACCCCCACGAAGGGCTGTGATGAGACAGAAAAATGCCTACCACTTAATGGGAACATCATCCATCTTGTGCATTTTCTAACACGTAATTATTTTCAATATCTTTGGGATTCAACAATAATTAGATTGACAATTAGATAATTCTACCCCTTGGTCGAGCTCCTCTTGACACTTGAATAATTATAATAATCTCTCGAGCTCTACGCAAACACGTGCATATATTATGTTAATGTGATTGCACTGACACTCGTCCATATATATATATATATATATATATATATATATATATATATATATATATATATGGTGTTAATGGGAAACTCTCGACACTCAGTAAAACACAAGTTGTCCCTCCTGAGCTTCAATATTGTTAATAAAGTTATACTCAACCTTATTCTAAAGCATGATATACATATACATGGTATTAATGGGACACCCTCGAAACTTAATTGAACATAGGTTGTCCCTCATGAGCTTAAATAATGCTAATAAAGTTATACTTAGCCTAGCTCTCAAACTCTGTATAACTACTCTCGGCACAAATTGAAACATAGAGACATCCATGATTATTTGTAGTTACACACACACACACACACACACAGACATTGACATTTAAGCGCATAAATTCCTCGCATTTATCTCAATTACATAGGGATGTCCATGACATAAGCCATGCATCACAGAATTAACTAGTCAAAACAGAGTCTACAAATATATGACAACAAGGAAATTAATAGGCATCAATCTCATTCATAATAAAAAAACATGCATTCCTCATCATATTACATAGGGATAGATATTACTTTTCAAATACACTAGGAATTCCTCATTAACAATGCAAGTTATATGGTGATAGGAATTTTCATTGCATTGAGATACACAATGACCCAAGTAAGAAATTTATCTTATGAAGTAGATGGATGGTGAGTGAGAGTGGGACTTCAACTCTCAACCTAATTGTAGGTGGCTTGCACTAATGTTCCTTCTTACAACCAACAACCCCTTAGCATGATTCAAAGCCTATGAAGGGAAGTGCTCAATGGATATTCACACTAGTCATATGCATATTCACGTGGGAATCCAGAGTCCATAGAGACTCCACTTGACTTCCAGGAATCTAGTATGCACTTTGTCTCCACCCAACACAATTATAACAAGGAATGTCGAGCATTTAAAGCTCCACACCAAAATAGGTTCAGGGAATCCAGAGTTTCTGCAACACCACCCTACAAATATTTGAGGGAATCCAAAACCTTAGTACTCCACCGATCACAATCAAAACAGAGAATCCATAGAGTATAAGTTGAACCCAACAACTAGATCATGGAATGAAAAACTACTCAACCTCCACCCCACAACTAGTTGAGGGAATATGGAACTCTAGTTTTCCACTAGAACAATCCTACAGGAGTTTAAATACCCAATACTCTCCACCCACTTTGCACACCAAAATTTCATAACCCATTTCCTCCACCAATATCGTATAGGAATCCAAAGCACACTAGCCATTACACCTGATAGGCTCCATGGGAATCTAGGGAGTTGGCCTCCACCTATTAACAAAAAACCATAAATTGAGAGCTACATTAAAGATTCACTTGGTACACAATAAGAATGGTGTATTTTCCATAACTTCCCTTTCCACAACAGTGGGTCAACTCATCCTTTTTTCTCCGATCCCATACGTTGTGTTTAATTTTTTGTACATTTGTTCCCTTTTTTGAATATCGGATAATACAAAAAAGCTTAAATGTCATGACCTATTATTTGGGTGCTATATTGAGTTTAACTAAAGGGAATGTGAATGTAGTTTCTAATGGAAGACTATTCTCCATCCTTTTACTTAAATATAGCTCAATAACACAATTCCTCAAGTCAGAAAAACAAGTGACAAATTTTGGATCCATAATCCATCTCCCCCTTCATCTCGACAGACTTTGAATTAGTGTCCCTCTCAATCCAGTCATCATTTTTATTATTTACATTATTTTCCATCATTATACGCATTCATGGGCATAGAATTATCTACAATAGGGTGACGACAACGTTGTTACATCCCTCTTAGGAAGTAACCATTTAGTCTTATTGTGAATATCCTTGAACACACACTTGTACACATATAGAAACTCTTATGGTTTTTTCTGTGTTGCTTAACACAGCCCTCTAGAGATGAATTATCTCTCATGGATTACATTTTATATGGATTTTCTATTAAATATAACAAAGAATACTTCTTACTAGAATTGATCGATATCTTAGTCTCACTGGCACTTACCAACGAGATCCTTGAATTTCTCTTGTGTACGTTGTTGATGAAAAAATTTTCATACTTGATGAGGTGGTACTAGTAGGATCTCTACATGAATATCACATCCCATGTGTACATATTAGAACTCACAAATACAAATCCCAAAAAATCAAGTGGAACTATATCAAAGTATACTTTATCAACAAAATCATCACAAATAGAAAGTTTGGTTCTACACCATTTGGATACCTTTAAATTTTCCTCCTTATTGATGCGCCAAAATGGATATGGGAATTCATTCCTAGTTTCTTCACTATATATGCTGCAATGATATATATCTATGATCCTAAATTAAAGTATCATGAATGTTCGTCTTCCTAACTTGTTTCCTTATATAGAAGAGTCTAGTCATTTCCTTCACTTCATGTTGTTGAATGATACTTAGATTCATCTACTTTTGCATTGATGTACAAGGAATCTTCACATCCATGTCCAAACTACATTCCACCTAGTTTCTTGAATCAGTGGCCATGTTATTTTTCATGTAAGCACATTTATTTACATTCTTTACGTTCAACTCTAAATGAAACTTCCAATACTTCTCCTCTGAATTACCATAAAAGTCAAATTGGTTGTGGTGATTACTAGAATTTTTACTTTGGTGTATTGTGGTTGTTTTTTTTTATCCCCCTATCCACTTCTCCTTCTCCTTCTTAAAAGCTTCTTGGTGTTCCTTCTACTTTGACCCATTTGTTTTATTTTCTTTTGGCCTATATTTTCTAGGTATTATGTATCTACAAAAGAGTCATCTAGGGTTTGAATAACATCATTTTATTTCATATATGAATTTGTAAAACCCCACATACATAAGTAGTACATCTCAATTCATCGAGAAGATATCTAACATGATTGCCATCATCTTATATTCATTCATGTACTCCTATACACTCTTATCCTATCTCTCTCTGAACTAATGCAACCAGATCCACTGGTCCTCTAAATGATTGATAGGGTAGAACTTTGACTTTATGAGAGATTCTAAACACTCTCACTTATTCATTGAAGGATTTCCTTCCAATATTAATGTTTACAGGTGAATTTCCCACTAGGTCAAGCCATGACCCTCTAATTTCAGATGAACAAATGAAATTTTCTATTTTTCATATATGTTGTGAACACAATATATGTATAAGTGCTACAACCCATTATTTGACTTTAAAGCATCAATATCACCTTGATATGGCTCGATGCCATTCTTCACTTCCATCTTGAATTGGGACTCTAAATGGTTCATGTCACATGATCTGGGTTGTCCATTTTTGGGTCCTTTCATAGGCTCCCTCTATGCTTCTTCTTGATCCCCCAATATTTCCTTTAATATGACCTTTACATCAAAACCTCCATCGTCTCCAAATAACCTAAGTTTTTGGATGAATTCCATCATGAGGAGGATAACATTATGTTTTATATCTATGACTTGTGTTTTCAACCCCAAAAACCTCTCCTTTATGAGTTCTTGGTGGTTATTAATATATTCATCACCAATGGTTGGAGTTTTACAACCTTCTCTTTAAAACAATATGGATCCCCTACAGCCTCACACAAATACCCAAATAAATATTATCTAATAACATTATTATTTGTAAACTACCATGGATATTCCACTATATATTTCAACACAAGATATCTAGAGAAGATATATTTGCAAATTTTGAATCTACACTATGAGGGTTAATATTTCCTTAGTATTATGGATTCATTAATTACTATTTAGTATCTATGCTTGTGAATTACAAATATGTATAAAATAGAGAAACAATATAACAATCACTTACAAAAGAGTAATAACACAAGATATGGTTTGGGTACATTTTTTATAGAAAAACTCATTGGATGGTGAGCTTACTCTCCTCTCTATTTCTCTGAATGAAAATGGATGCAATTACTAGGGAATGAGACATGTGGCCCTTGGGATGTGAAAATAAATAAACAACATATGTTTATTCTCTACCTCTATAAAATCTCAGTTTCTCTTCTTAACTATGGAACAAAATGCACTAAAATAGAATGAAACCCATTTTTCCTCCTAGTGGTTCAGTTATAACACAATCCAATAACAATGTAGGGGTTAAATTTGACCCATTCAACTCTCAATATGAGTTACAACTCAACTCTTCTAGAGTCCTCTTGATAATCTCGATGTGACTAGCCCATTTTCTATTAGTAACAAGAGCTAATGTGGAATGTTCTTGAATTATGGTGGTGAATTTAAATAGGTCAAATTTCAAGAAGCATAACTTTCACATATGAGTTTTGATTAAGGTGATTTTGTGCCTTTAGAAATGTATCAATTTCTATATTATGGAGTCTGTTTCAATGATAAGGTCTAGACCGTAAAAAGTGATAACTTAATACATCAAAATATCTCCTAATGTTTTTCACCTAAAATTTACAAAATGGGACTAGTTACAAAAATCACATTTCAATATGATTCCTCCAAATTTTCCACTCTAAAAAAATTAATATGCATAAAAATAATATATTGATTCAATTTATATAAATCAATCAAAGTGGTTTCTCTATGTTGATAAATATTGGTGTAACATAAACTATCTACCAATTAATGCCTAAAAATTAATGCCTTATGAAAAATATTTGATTCATCATTAATCATCAATGCAATATCATGTATTTTGTAGGTATTCAATCAATAATTCAACATTACTAATTTGATGTTTAAGCTATTTTTACCATCTCCTCATAAAAAAATTCAATGTTTTAAACATTGAATTAGTGATTGGTTCTAACCCTCAATATAGTAGTTGCTATTGGGAATTTTTTATATATTTTCATATATGGATATTACTAACTAGCATATACCAATCTTAACTAGGGCTTTATACCTTTCTCCCTTGTAAAGGTTTTCACCTTTATAGATTTTGTCCATATTAATACTTTGTAGAGTTAAAATTAAGATGAATTTATGTTTGTTAATTGTTCCAAGAGACATTTATAGGGTATAGGGTAGATATGTAAGGATTAGATGTTAAGACATGCATATCACATTAAAACACATAACATATAAATAGTAGTTTTAAATTAAAACAATTATTATATAACTATATTTAAATTTAATTAATAAATATATAAAAAAATTAATATTACAAGATTTTTAATCATGAATATTTACCCCACTTTACCATGGAAAGCTTTATTACAATGCCATGGTCAATACCATGGCTTATGAATTATACCATGTATATTATTAACTTGTAAATAGGTTTTGTTACAATAACATCCGCAAATGTAATGGATTATGAATATCACTAGGCCAAAAACCATAAATAATTTGAAATCTAAAAATTTTGTTTTAACTTTATTTTATAACATTTTTCTTTAAATTAAATGTAAAAGCGAAAATCTATGGGGAGATGTTGTAGTGGTATAAATTTTTGTAAACATATATATATATATATATATATATATATGTGGGCCCAGTTAAAATAAAATAAAAAGTTAAGAGTAATTGCCTAAATAGGCACTCTCCAACCCAATAGGTAGAGATGTTGTAATGCCCTAAAGCATTTTTGAGCAAATTACATAAAACTAGTATATATATATATAATTATAATTTAAAACAAATTTAAATCCATTTTAATATCAAATCTATATCTATTAAGCACTGAGAGAGATCAAATTTTTTGAGATATAATTTTTTTGTCAGAGTAAAAAAAGATTTAATCCTTCTAAAAACTTGATAGATCCTCATTTAAAATAGATTTAGAGTAATATTTAAGAAAATAAATAAAAAAAATTATTTCCTAATTTATATATCCTATTTAAATCCTGTTGGTACTTAATTAAAATATAATCCATATAAATTAACATTAATATATACACATAACTATAATCCTTCATTGTTATCCTAAAACCTTATTTTTAGTTTTTTCAAATGACTTTCGTGATTGGTAGACAAACCACTATTGACTGAAAGCTTCCAATATAATGACAATATGTAAAATCTTAGTATGGCATCAACGAGAATATAATAAAGATGATAGTTATCTTTCTTGAATAATCTAGTTTTGATAGCTTTGCGTTTAAATATATTTTTATCTTTTTTTTCAATTTAATAATAAAATAATATAATTATTTATAATTATATATATAATATAGCATAATTTAGTTTGCAAATTAACACTTGAGACAATTATTATTTTCTATTAAGTTGATCCATCGCTATTATTAAGGTAAAACCATTTCATACATAATTACTCACTTGTGGTATGTAAGCGAGCTAGATTTTTCTCATACTAGATGTTGTTTCTAGGTTTTGCAATTTTAACCTATTTCCTTACATTATAGAGAAACAAGATCTTATCCAGATATTTTATATATAGAGTATGGGTGGAAAAAAATTTGATTTCCTATTATATATATAAATGTATTCCGTAAGTCAATAATAAAAAATTATATATCAATAAAAATACAATTTACAATGAATAAAAATCTAATATTATTAAGATAATAAGATATTCAAATTTATTTTTACATGCAAATAGAAATATAATCAATTATAAATATGTAAATTATTTGTTTTTGTTAAAATGAAATGTAATAATTGTATAACTAATAAATGAAAATGGAAATGTTCAAATGCAAATGCAAATGTACACTTCATCCTTCAGGACTGAGGTAAAGGTGAGGTAAAGGTGAAGGTATTTTGACATCCTCACATTAGTGATGGTTACAAGGTGGGTAAATGTAAAATTTTACCCTAACTTGTAAGTCCATGAATCTAGGGTTAAGATATTTTGACATTTTTTCCTCCAAATATTATCTTCAAGAAGGTAAGAGTAAGATGGAGGATTTTCATTTTCAATTGTAGGATTCAGCTCCACATTGACTGCCTAAGTTTGTCCACTCTTAGCCTAGCTTCATAAAGATCAACATAGAAAATCACATACCACCCACCTCTCGAGAAAGTAGGAATAAGAATGAGGTGTGATAATGTGAATACACATTCCTAGCCTCCACTCACACACTATTAGGCATGAGGTAAAGTGGAGATAGGAAAATATATGTTAGGTGTGGGTTGAGGTAGGAATAGGAATGAGGTGTGAAAATGTGAATACACACTCCCACTTTCCACTAGGATGGGCATGAGGTAAAGTGAAGATAGGAATATACATGTTAAATATAGAGTTATGCAAATGCAAATGGATATCACAATGCTACACCCATATAATTCCATCCATAATCCACATCTTAACTTTACTAAATGTGAAATTCTACATTTATTATAAAAAATAAAATAGAAAATGTGAAAATAAATGCATTATAAATTATATAACAACTTCATATTTGATCATACACATAAATAAAATAAAAAAATCAAAAATATTTTTTGATGCGGGAGCATCTAACTCAGAGTAGACAAAAGACGGGTTTATTTGTGTCACTGTTACACTTGTTTGTGGATAGGTTATTGGACTTGTGATTTGTTTTCTTTTATTATTTGGAAGAGAACATTAGGATTAGGGAAGTAAATTGTTTCTGTAGACATAATTAGAAGTTTTTTTTTTAATCTGAAAAATGTAGTTAGAGAGGAGTGGTTGTTGGTTTCAACCGAAAACCAATAACAGTAACAATGACCTATAGTAGTATATAAGCAGAAAAAAAAACATACTGTAAGTTTAGATTTCCATCAAAGAAAGAATACGAAAAGAAGTGCAGAACAGAATTTGAGAACCATCTGTAACCAGTTAATTCTTTTCAGCTGGTTTATTTTTTTTATATCAGATTATTGCAAAGGGAATTTTTATCCCCTACTGTTATGTGCACAACACCTTAATTTGAGAATGCAAATGGAATTAAAATTGGGAAAAAAGAAACTATAACCAGGTGTAAGAAGACCTTTCATGTTATCAACAGAGTTACGAAGATAATGATAAAGTTTACACAGGCATAAAGCTCGAAGTTTTTTTCTCGACGAAACAGAACCAACAAGTATTAACAAACAGTGCTAGGTAAGTTTGACATACACATAAATAAATTTCAAAGTTTTCTTTTTTCTAGTATTTCTGAAATAGCCACATGGAGAGACTAAAAAATATTTAGTAACTGTCCAAAAGAGAAACAAAAGATTGAGTATATAGCCGAACGAGGGCTCGAGACCAAGAATAATAACCCCAACGGAACAGCCGAAACCCCAAGGTGAGAAACTGTAAAGCTGAAGAGAGTTTGACAAGAACTACATAATTTGACACTATATTGGTACTCCAACATACATGAAACAAGAACTTTTGTTTCCATTAGTAAATTACATCGAAAAATTCCAACAACAATCCAGAGATTGATAATGGAAATACAAACCCTAAAGCTACAGAAACACAACTAAGGAATCGACCTTACCCAGAGGGTTTCGTTGCTGAAGGAAGGAGTGGCTAGGAATTTCAAACTGGCAAGGGCCTGCAAAACAAATAAACTGATCAACATTAGAACCCCAAGGCTATTGTTTATGTACAGTTAAACTACCAAGAACGAGCGTGGAAATTGAACAAAAGAGTTATAGTGGAACTTACCAGGGAGGTCGAGTACTGAGTAGAGATAAATACCTCAGTTTGAAACCGAAAAAGCCTACTCACGAAGGAGCCAGAGCGGTTAGAGGTTTCATATAAAAGTAGAAGTGTTTAAAAAAAAGAAGGAGTAAATACCTGTGTTTTTCTTTTAAGTTGAAGGCGGCCACAGGAGTCTTTGATGGTCCAAACCTAGAGAGGAAACGAAATAGAAAACCATATAGTTAGAAGACAGAAGTGAGAAAGAACATTCAGCTGTGAAAAACAATTGGAATAGCAAGAAACTACTGCCAGAGAAATTACCATACAGATAGGAGGTAACGAGTTGCCATTGCAGGGTTTCTGAAAGCCTTGTTTGAAGAAGGCCGTGCAACGGGAACAGAGTAGGACTTTTTCAACAGAGGAGGGGTTACATTTCATCACCCAAAATGCAAAGAGACATTGTAGAAACCCTTGAGGAAATTCCGAGAGACAAAAGCAGTTTGGAAACCATCTTCCCAAGTTTAGCTGGTGAGAAAACTAGCATAGTGAGTGTGGTTTTTCGCACAACACAGAGGAGCAGCTAGAAAAATGGAATAAGGATCGGTTGCCACGCCAAAATCACGAGAAAAAAATCATATCTATGGAAGTGTCCCAACACATCACTCGAAAAATATGCAAGTACTCCGAATTAACACCAACAGATCCGCTATCTCACTTTACCTATTATTTGTTTACATTATTATGGAGGTGACGTGGCTGGCTGTCAGTCATTTTAGTTTGCATATTAAAGTTTGGTTCAAAAACTATGCGACACCAATTGCGAGCGAGGGCAGTGTGCCATCATTTTTGGTATTAGAGCGGGATTGCGAACAGTGAAAATGGACGTCAAAAGACGAGGATGAGGAAGGGGGAGAGCTAATCGTAGAGTAGCAGACGAAGGATTGAGGGAGGAAATTCGTATTTTGAATGAGCGATTAGCAGCAGTAGAGGCTGGAAGGAGAAGGGTCCCTGAAGGAGGGGATGACAGTGACGAAGAGGTTGCAGAAGCTACAGATGGTTTCGAAGGAGAGGGACTTGAAATTATATTATTGAGGTCATTTTTGTTATCAAGTAGCAAGCCGAAGCATGAGATTTCTACTTATGATGGGAATTTATCAGCAGATGTGTTGCTGGATTGGCTTAGTGAATTGAACAAATATTTTGATTATGAATAAATCAGCGAAGATAAGCGGGTAAAATTCGTTGCCACCACATTGAAGGGACATGCGTCATTGTGGTGGGATAGTGTTCAGGCAGAGAGGAAGAGGCTGAATAAACAGCCTATAAAGAAGTGGGACAAGATGGAGGCCAGGCTGAAGGATAAATTTTTGCCCGAGGATTACTAGATCATGTTGTACAAGCAGGTACAAAATTTGAGGCAAGGGGGGTTAACTGTTAAAGAGTACACGGAAGAATTCTACATGTTGAATTTAAGAGCTGGGTATATAGAAGACACCCTCGAAAAGACAGTAAGGTTTGTAAATGGCTTGAGAGGGGAGATACTGAATGAAATCAGTATTCTCTCACCCAGAACTATAGATGAGGCATATCAGTGTGCCTTGAAAGCGGAAGAGAAAATAACCAAGAATCAGAATGCCAGAAGAGGAGGAGGGTCTGACAGAGGAAAAGGAAAGGCTTTTGGCAGGGGTAGAGGCACAAATCCCAATGAAGAAAGCAGCAGTTCCAAACCTTCAGGAACAGTAGAAAAATACAATAACACCAGAGGGGGACGACCATACCAGCGAGGGAGAGGTAATGGTCAGGGCAAAGGAGCTTTCCAGTGTTATAGGTTCCATAAGTGGGGGCACACGTCTTATGAGTGTCCTGAGGGGGAACCAGCAGGTGGTAGAGGAACATGTGTTGCAAAAAAAGAGGAAGGAGAGGCACCACCTCAGGAGGTATAAAATTCACCTGAGACAGGGGAAGCTTTGGTGTTGAATAAGGTATTGCTGAAACCAGCAAAAGAAGTTGCAGAACAAGATCAAGGAAAAGCTTTATTCTAGACAGTTTGCAAGTCACAGGGCAAGTGCTGCAAACTGATAATTGACAGTGGGAGTACAGATAATTTGGTGGCCACAAAAATGGTGGAGAAGTTGGGGCTGAAGAGGTTGAAGAACCCCACTCCCTACAAAGTGTCGTGGCTACAAAAGGGACATCAGTTGTTGGTTGATGAACAGTGCGAAGTATAATTTCATATTGGCAGATACAAGGACAAGATTATTTGTGATATAATTCCAATGGATGTGTATCATATACTGTTAGGGAGACCTTGGCAGTATGACAGGAAGGTGGTTCATGACGGAAAGACAAACTGTTACAAGTTTTTCAAAGATGGGATTAAGCACACGCTTGTACCCATCAAGGAGGAAGACACAACAGAAGCCAGTGGAGTTAAAGCATTACTGGTGGGTGGAAAAGAATTCTTGAAGAATACTGAAGATAATGATGTTAATTTTGCTGTTGTGAGGAGGCCAAAGATGGTGATAATGCACGCAAAGATCATAGATCTACCAGAGGAGATCCAGGACATGTTGCAGGACTTTGGCGATATTGTAGTGGATGATCTACTGGACGAATTTCCTCCTAAGAGAAGCATCAGTCATTGCATTGACTTTATACCAGGAGCTAGTCTGCCAAATAAGGTAGCCTACCATATGAGTCCTAAGGAAAATGAATAAATTAGGAAGCAGGTGCAAGAATTACTGGATCAAGAGCTGATCAGGGAAAGTATGAGCCCCTGTGCAGTTCCGACATTTTTGGCTCTAAAAAAAGGTGGAGAGTGGCGAATGTGCATAGACTCAAGAGCTATTAACAAGATTACTATCAGGTACAGGTTCCCATTGCCACGAATGGATGACATGATCAATTGTTTGAGCAGAGCAGAATACTTTTCGAGGATCGATCTGAAGAGTGGTTACCACTAGATCCGAATCCGGGAAGGGGATGAATGGAAAACAACTTTTAAGATGAATGAAGGGTTGTATGAATGGCTGGTGATGCCATTTGGTTTGAGTAATGCCCCTAGTACCTTTATGCGCCTAATGAACGAAGTTCTGAAAGAGTTCATTGGGAAGCTTGTAATTGTTTATCTAGATGAAATTTTGATTTTCAGCAGGATGAAGGAAGAACACTTCCGACATGTTCAAAGTGTATTGAGGAAATTGCAGCAAAATAAGCTTCTTATAAATCTAAAAAAGTGTACTTTTCTCCAGTAGGAATTAGTTTATCTGGGTTTTGTGATTACAGAAAATGAGTTGAAGATGGACCCAGAAAAGGTTGCAGCTATAGTTAGCTGGCCATCCCCGAAGAATCTATTTGAAGTTCGAAGCTTTCATGGATTGGCAAGTTTTTACAGGAAATTCATCAGGGATTTCAGTGGGATCTACGCACCCATGTTGGACATGATCAAGAAGGCAAATCAGCCTTTTGTTGGATAGAAGCAGCAGAGAAAATTTTTCAGACTCTGAAGAAGAAGATCACTGAGAAACCAATTTTGAGATTTCCTGACTTCAACAAACTTTTTCAAGTTCGTTGTGATGCTAGTGGTACAGCCATTGGGGCAGTACTTAGCCAAGAGGACAGGCTAGTCGCTTATTTAAGTGAGAAGCTGAATAAAAGTAGGCAGAAATACTCAACCTATGATAAGGAATTTTATGCGGTCGTCCAAGCATTGAAGCACTGGAGACACTACCTATTAGGTAATGAGTTTGTTTTATTTTTTGATAATTTTGCATTAAAATATATTATGCAGCAACATAAGTGAACCATAAGCATGCAGAATGGGTTGATTATCTGAAGAGTTTTACGTTTGTGCTGAAACATATTAGTGGGTAGTCCAACAAGGTGGTAGATGCGTTGAGTAGAAGAGCTTTTCTCTTATAGGAAAGCACATTACAAGTGTTGGGTTTTGAGCATTTGAGGGATTTGTACCAGATAGATACAGTTTTTAAGGAGGCCTATGAGGCTAGTCAAAACCCTTTGCTGAGAAACAATAGTCCATGGTTGGACTATAATTTTCAGGAAGGATTATTGTTCAATGAGGGAGACATTATTTGGGAAAAACACAATCGTGGTCTAGCCGGACATTTCAACATAAACAAGACATTATCACAGATTGAGCATTTTTATTACTGGCCAAAGTTGCGACGGGATGTGCAGAGGTATGTAAGCAGATGTAAAATGTGTTAGTTAGCGAAGGGTTGCAGTCAGAATGCAAGACTTTATACACCACTACCCATTCTGAGTAGACTGTGGGACTCAGTCAGTTTGTACTTTGTATTGGGTCTGCCTAGAACACAGCGGGGTTTTGATTCAGTGATGGTGGTAGTGGACCGGTTCTCGAAGATGGCACATTTTATACCCTGCAGAAAAACTAGTGATGCCACTCATGTAGCACACTTGTTTTTCACAGATATAGTTAGACTGCATGGCTTGCCGAGGTCCATTATTTCTAACAGGGATGTGAGGTTCACCAGGCATTTTTAGCGTACCCTGTGGAAGAAGTTGGACACTCAGTTGCAATTCAGCTCCGATTATCACCCACAGACCGATGGGAAGACGGAGGTGGTGAACAGGAGCTTAGGAAACCTGCTATGAAGTTTGATAGGTGAAAATTCTCAGATGTGGGATCGTGTACTTGCTCAAGCATAATTTTCTTATAACGACTCACCGAATCGCAGCACAGGTTACAGTCCTTTTCAGGTCTTGTATGGCATGCATCCTCGTGGAGTGCATGAGCTGCGAGATTTGGGAAAACTTGAAAAAGGAAGTGCTCATGGGGAAGATTCCGCCCAAGCAATGAGCGACTTACATGAGCAGGTGAAATCAAAATTGCAGGACAACAATCAAAAGTACAAACAGCGGGCAGATTTGAAAAGGCGGGAGGTTCAGTTTAATATCGCAGATGAAGTTCTTACACATTTGCGCAAGGAACGTTTTCCTAAAGGGGAATATAACAAATTGAAATTTAAAAAGATTGGCCCCTGCAAAATTATTCGTAAATTTTCCGCCAATTTTTACGAATTATAGTTGTCACCAGGGATAGGCATTTCACCCATCTTTAATGTGGCAGATCTATTTCCATATACTACCAGTCCTGAGGACGACAGGGCAGCATGGCCAGAATGGGACACCCAAATTGACGAAGGTTCTTGGGTGAGACAGATGCCTACGGCATAGCCCCTTGAGATCGAGAGCATTCTCGGCACACAGGTAGCCAAGCGCACACGCAAGAAGGAGTATTTACAGTACTTGGTCAAGTGGAAGAACTGTCCCATTGAGGACAATTCATGGCTTGACGCAGTGCAAATACAGAAGGCTGGCTATTCGGTTGAAGATCTCATAGAATGGAGCCATGAATTTTTTGTTACCCCGGGAGCCTGATGCAGGAGCATCTAACTCGGAGTAGACAAAATACGGGTTTATTTGTCTCACTGTTACACTTGTTTGTGGACATGTTATTGGACATGTGATTTGTTTTATTTTATTATTTATTATTTGGAAGAGAACATTAGGATTAGGGAAGTAAATTGTTTCTGTAGACTTAATTAGAAGTTTTTTTTTAATCTGGAAAATGTAGTTAGAGAGGAGTGGTTGTTGGTTTCAACTGAAAACCAATAACAGTAACAATCACCTACAATAGTATATAAGCAGGAAAAAAAACATACTGTAAGTTTAGATTTCCATCAAAGAAAGAATGTGAAAAGAAGAGCAGAACAGAATTTGAGAACCATCTGTAACCAGTTAATTCTTTTCAGCCGGTTTATTGTTTTTATATCATATTATTGCAAAGTGCATTTTTATCCCCTACTTTTATGTGCAAAGCACCTTAATTTGAGAATGTAAACGGAATTAAAATTGGGAAAAAAGTAATTGTAACCAGGTGTAAGAAGACCTTTCATGTTATCAACAGAGTTACGAAGATAATGATAAGGTTTACACTGGCATAAAGCTCAGAGTTGTTTTCTCAACGAAACAGAACCAACAAGTATTAACAAATAGTGCCAGGTAAGTTCGACATACACAGAAATAAATTTCAAAGTTTTCTTGTTTCTAGTATTTCCGAAATAGCCACATGGAGAGACTACAAAATATTTAGTAACTGTCCAAAAGAGAAATAGAAGATTGAGTATATAGCCGAACGAGGGATCGAGACCAAGAAGAATACCCCAATGGAACAGTCGAAACCCCAAGGTGAGAAACTATAAATCTGAAGAGAGTTTGACAAGAACTACATAATCTGACGCTATATTGGTACTCCAACATACATGAAACAATAACTTTTGTTTCCATTAGTAAATTACATCGACAAATTCCAACAGTAGTCTAGAGATTGACAACGGAAATACAAGCCCTAAAGCTACAGAAACACAACTAAGGAATCGACCCTACCCATAGGGTTTCGTTGCTGAAGGAAGGAGTGGCCAGGCGTTGCAAACTGGCAAGGGCCTCCAAAACAAATAAATTTCTCGACATTAGAACCCCAAGGCTGTTGTTTATGCACAGTTAAACTACCAATAATGAGTGTGGAAATTGAACATAAGAGTTACAGTGGAACTTACCAGGGAGGTCGAGTACTGAGTAGAGATGAATACCTTAGTTTGAAACCGACAAAGCCTCCTCACGAAGGAGCCGGAGCGGTTAGAGGTCTCATATAAAAGCAGAAGGGTTTAAAACAAAGAAGGAGTAAATACCCGTGTTTTTCTTTTATGTTGAAGGCGGCCACAGGAGTCTTTGACGGTCCAAACCTGGAGAGGAAACGAAACAGACAACCATATAGTTAGAAGACAGGAGTGAGAAAGAACATTTAGCTGTGAAAAACAATTGGAATAACAAGAAAATACCACCGGAGAAATTACCATACAAATAGGAGGTAACGAGTTGCAATTGTAGGGTTTCCGAAAGCCTTGTTTGAAGAAGGCCGCACAAAGAGAATAGAGTAGGACCTTTTCAACAGAGGAGGGGTTACATTTCATTGCCTAAAATGCAAAGAGACATTGTAGAAACCCTTGAGGAAATTTCGAGAGACAAAAGAAGTTTGGAAACCCTCTTCCCAAGTTCAGTTGGTGAGAAAACTAGCACAGTGAGTGTGGTTGTTCGCACAACGTGGAGGAGCAGCTCGAAAAACGGAATAAGGATCGGTTACAGCGCCAAAATCACAAGAACAGAATCATATCTACGGAGGTGTCCCAACACATCACTCGAAAAATTTGCAAGTACTCTGAATTAACACCAACAGATCTGCTATCTCACTTTACCTATTATTTTTTTTACATTATTATTGCAGTGACGTGGTTGGCTGTCAGTCATTTTAGTTTGCATATTAAAGTTTGGTTCAAAAACTTTGCGACACCACTTCCGAGCGAGGGTTGGGTGCCATCATTTTTGGTATCAGAGCAGGATTGTGAACAATGAAAATGGAGGTTGGAAGACGAGGACGAGGAAGGGGGAGAGCTAATCGTAGAGTAGAAAACAAAGGATTAAGGGAGGAAATTCATATTTTGAATAAGCGATTAGCAGCAGTAGAGGATGCAAGTAGGAGGGAACCTGAAGGAGGGGATGACAGTGACAAAGAGGTTGCAAAAGCGATAGATGGTTTCGAAGGAGAGGGACCTGAAATTAGATTATTGAGGTTAGTTTTGCTATCAAGTAGCAAGTTGAAGCATGAGCTTTCTACTTATGATGGGAATTTATCAGCAGATGTGTTGCTATATTGGCTTAGTGAATTGAAAAAGTATTTTGATTATGAAGAAATCAGTGAAGATAAGCAGGTAAAATTCGTTGCCACCAAGCTGAAGGGACATGCGTCCTTGTGGTGGGATAGTGTTCAGGCGGAGAGGAAGAGGCTGAATAAACAGCCCATAAAGAAGTGGGATAGGATGGAGGCCAAGCTGAAGGATAAATTTCTAACCAAGGATTACCAGATCATGCTGTACAGGCAGGTACAGAATTTGAGGCAAAGGGAGTTAACTGTTAAAGAGTACACGGAAGAATTCTACATGTTGAATTTAAGAGCTAGGTATATAGAAGACACCCCCGAAAAGACAGTGAGGTTTGTAAATGGCTTTAGAGGGGAGATGCTGGATGAAATCAGTATTCACTCACCTAGAACTATAGATGAGGCATATCAGTGTGCCCTGAAAGTGGAAGATAAAATAACCAGGAAGCAGAATGCTAGAAGAGGAGGAGGGTTTGCCAGAGGAAAAGGAAAGGCTTTTGGCAGGGATAGAGGCACAAATCCCAGTGAAGAAGGTAGCAGTTCCAAACCTTTAGGAACAGTAGAAAAATACAATAACACCAGAGGGGGGCGACCATACCAGCGAGGGAGAGGTAATGGTCGGCACAGAGGAGTTGTCCAGTGTTATAGGTGCCATAAGTGGGGGCACAAGTCTTATGAGTGTCCTGAGGGGGAACCAGCAGGTGGTAGAGGAACATTTGTTTCCCAAACGGAGGAAGTAGAGGCACCACCTCAGGAGGTAGAAAATGCACTTGAGATAGGGGAAGCTTTGGTGCTGAATAAGGTATTGCTGAAACCAGCAAAAGAAGTTGCAAAACCGGATCAAAGAAAAGCTTTATCCCGGACAGTTTGCAAGTCAAAGGGCAAGTGCTACAAACTGATAATTAACAGTGGGAGTACAGATAATTTGGTGGCCACAGAAATGGTGGAGAAGTTGGGGCTGAAGAGGTTGAAGCACCCCACTCCCTACAAAGTGTCGTGGCTACAAAAGGGACATCAATTGTTGGTTGATGAACAGTGCGAAGTAGAATTTCATATTGGCGGATACAAGGACAAGATTATTTGTGATATTGTGCTAATGGATGTGTGTCATATAATTTTAGGGAGACCTTGGCAGTATGACAGGAAGGTGGTTCATGACGGAAAGACAAACTGTTACAAGTTTTTCAAAGATGGGATTAAGCACACACTTGTACCCTTTCAAGGAGGAAGACACAGCAGAAGCCAGTGGAGTTAAAGCATTACTAGTGGGTGGAAAAGAATTCTTGAAACAGATCGAAGATAATGATGTTAATTTTGTTGTTGTGAGGAGGCCAAAGATGGTGATACTGCACACAAAGATCACAAATCTACCAGAGGAGATCCAGGACATGTTGCAGGACTTTGGTGATATTGTAGTAGATGATCTACTGGACGAATTGCCTTCTAAGAGAAGCATTAGTCATTGCATTGATTTTATACCAGGAGATAATCTGCCAAATTAGGTAGCCTACCGTATGAGTCCTAAGGACAATGAAGAAATTAGGAAGAAGGTGCAGGAATTACTAGATAAAGGGTTGATCAGGGAAAGTATGAGCCCCTGTGCAGTTCCGACAGTTTTGGCTCCAAAAAAAGGTGGAGAGTGGCGAATGTGCACAGACTCAAGAGTTATTAACAAGATTACTATGAGGTACAGGTTCCCATTTCCATGAATGGATGACATGATGGATTGTTTGAGCAGAGAAGCATACTTTTCGAAGATTGATCTGAAGATTGGTTACCACCAGATCCGAATCTGGGAAGGGGATGAATGGAAAACAACTTTTATGATGAATGAAGGGTTGTATGAATGGCTGGTGATGCCATTTGGTTTGAGTAATGCCCATAGTACCTTTATGCACCTAATGAACAAAGTGTTGAAAGAGTTCATTGGGAAGTTTGTAATTGTTTATCTGGATGACATTTTGATTTTCAGCAGGACAAAGGAAGAACACTTCCGACATGTTCGAAGTGTATTGAGGAAATTGCAGCAGAATAATATGCTAATAAATCTGAAAAAGTGTACTTTTTTCCAGCAGGAATTAGTTTATCTGGGTTTTTTTATTGTAGAAAATGAGTTGAAGATGGACCCAGAAAAGGTTGCAGCTATAGTTAGCTGACCATCCCCGAAGAATCTATTTGAAGTTTGAAGCTTTCATGGATTGGCAAGTTTTTATAGGAAATTCATCAGGGATTTCAGTGGGATCTGTGCACCCATGTTGGACACGATCAAGAAGGCAAATCAGCCTTTTTGTTGGACAGAAGCAGTAGAGAAAAGTTTTCAGACTCTGAAGAAGAAGATCACTAAGAGACCAATTTTGAGATTGCCTGACTTCAACAAAATTTTTCAAGTTCGTTGTGATGCCAGCGGTACAGCCATTGGGGCAATACTTAGCCAGTAGGATAGGCCAGTCACTTATTTCAGTGAGAAGCTGAATGAAAGTAGGCAGAAATACTCAACCTATGATAAGGAATTTTATATGGTCGTCCAAGCATTGAAGCACTGGAGACACTACCTATTAGGTAATGAGTTTGTTTTATTTTCTAATAATTCTGCATTACAGTATATTATGCAGCAACATAAGTTGAACCATAAGCATGCAGAATGGGTTGAGTATCTACAGATTTTTATGTTTGTGCTGAAACATATTAGTGGGCAGGCCAACAAGGTGGAAGATGCATTGAGTAGAAGAGCTTTGCTCTTACAAGAAAAAACAGCACAAGTGTTGGGTTTTGAGCATTTGAGGGATTTGTACCAAAAAGATACAGATTTTAAGGAGGCCTATGAGGCTTGTCAAAACCCTTTGCTAAGAAACAATAGTCCATGGTTGGACTATAATTTGCAGGAAGGATTATTGTTCAGGGGAGGACAGTTATGCATTCTCGATGTTCGATGAGGGAGAAAATTATTCAGGAAAAAGACAGTGGAGGTCTAGCTGGACATTTTAGCATAGACAAGACATTATCACAGATTGAGCATTTTTATTATTGGACAAAGTTGCGACGGGATGTGTAGAGGTATGTAAGCAGATCTAAAATCTGTTAGTTAGTGAAGGGTTGCAGTCAGAATGCAGGACTTTATACACCACTGCCCATTCCAAGTAGACTGTGGGACTCAGTTAGTTTGGACTTTGTCTTAGGTCTGCCTAGAACACAGCGGGGTTTTGATTCAGTGATGGTGGTAGTGGACCGGTTCTCGAAGATGGCGCATTTGATACCCTGCCAAAAAACTAGTGATGCCACTCACGTAGCACACTTGTTTTTCACAGAGATCGTCAGACTACATGGCTTTCCGAGGTCCATTATTTCTCACAGGGATGTGAGGTTCACCGGGCATTTTTTGCGTACCTTGTGGAAGAAGTTGGATACTCAGTTGCAATTCAGCTCCGCTTATCACCCACAGACTGATGGGTAGATGGAGGTGGTGAACAAGAGCTTAGGAAACCTGCTACGAAGTTTAATAGGTGAAAATTCTCAGATGTAGGATCGCGTACTTGCTCAAGTGGAATTTTCTTATAACGACTCACCGAATCGCAGCACAGGTTATATTCATTTTCAGTTCTTATATGGCATGCATCCTCGCGGAGTGCATGAGCTGTGGGATTTGTGAAAATTTGAAAAAATAAATGCTGATGGGGAAGATTTCGCCCAAGCAATGAGCGACTTACATGAGCAGGTGAAATCAAAATTTTAGGACAACAGTCAAAAGTACAAACAATGGGCAGATTTGAAAAGGCAGGAGGTTCAGTTTAATATCGGAGACAAAGTTCTTGCACATTTTCACAAGGAATGTTTTTTTAAAGGGGAATTTAACAAACTGAAATTTAAAAATATTGGCCCCTGCAAAATTATTCGCAAGTTTTCCGCCAATGCTTATGAATTACAGTTGCCACCAGGGATAGGCATTTCACCCATCTTTAATGTGGCAGAGCTGTTTCCATATACTGCCAGTCCTGAGGATGATAGGGCAGCATGGCTAGAATGGGAAACCCAACTTGACGAAGGTTCTTGGGTGAGACAGATTCCTACGACATAGCCCCTTGAGATCGAGAGCATTCTCGACACACAGGTAGCCAAGATCACACGCAGGAAGGAGTATTTATAGTACTTGGTCAAGTGGAAGAACCGTCCCATTGAGAACAGTTCATGGCTTGACGCAGCACAAATACAGAAGGCTGGCTATTCAGTTGAAGATCTCATGGAACGGAGCCATGAATTTTTTGTCACCTCGGGAGCCTGATGCAAGAGCATCTAACTCGGAGTAGAAAAAAAATGATTTTATTTGCCTCACTGTTACGTTTGTTTGTGGACAGGTTATTGGACCTGTGATTTGTTTTATTTTATTATTTATTATTTGGAAAAGAACATTAGGATTAGGGAAGTAAATTGTTTCTGTAGACTTAATTAGAATTTTTTTTTTTAATCTGGAAAATGTAGTTAGAGAGGAGCGGTTGTTGGTTTCAACCGAAAACCAATAACAGTAACAATTACCTACAGTAGTATATAAGCAGAAAAAAAAACATACTGTAATTTTAGATTTTCATCAAAGAAAGAATACGAAAAGAAGAGAAGAATAGAATTTGAGAACCATCTGTAACCAGTTAATTCTTTTCAGCCGGTTTATTGTTTTTATATCAGATTATTTCAAAGTGTATTTTTATCCCGTACTGTTATGAGCACAACACCTTAATTTGAGAATGTAAACGGAATTAAAATTGGGAAAAAAGAAACTGTAACCAGGTGTAAGAAGACCTTTCATGTTATCAACAGAGTTACGAAGATAATGATAAAGTTTACACAGGCATAAAGCTCGGAGTTGTTTTCTTGACTATATAGAACCAGCAAGTATTAACAAAAAGTGCCAGGTAAGTTCGACATACACAGAAATAAATTTCAAAGTTTTCTTGTTTCTAGTATTTCCGAAATAGCCACGTGGAGAGACTACAAAATATTTAGTAACTATCAAAAATAGAAACAGAATATTGAGTATATAGCCTAATGAGGGATCGATACGAAGAAGAATAAACCCAACGGAACAGCTGAAACCCCAAGGTGAGAAACCATAAAGTTGAAGAGAGTTTGACAAGAACTACATAATTTGACGCTATATTGGTACTCCAACATACATGAAACAAGAAATTTTGTTTCCATTAGTAAATTACATCGACAAATTCCAAGAGCAGTCCAGAGATTGACAATGGAAATACAAACCCTAAAGCTACATAAACACAACTAAGGAATCGACCCTACCCATAGGGTTTCGTTGCTGAAGGAAGGAGTGGCCAGGCGTTGCAAACTGGCAAGGGCCTACAAATCAAATAAACTACTCGACATTAGAACCCCGAGGCTATTGTTTATGTACAGTTAAACTACCAAGAATGAGCATGGAAATTGAACATAAGAGTTATAGTGGAACTTACCAGGGAGGTCGAGTACTGAGTAGAGACAAATACCTGAGTTTGAAACCGACAAAGCCTGCTCACGAAGGAGCCGGAGCGGTTAGAGAACTCATATAAAAGCAGAAGGGTTTAAAACAAAGAAGGAGTAAATACCTGTGTTTTTATTTTAAGTTGAAGGCGGCCACAGGAGTCTTTGACGGTCCAAACCTGGAGAGGAAACGAAATAGAAAACCATATAGTTAGAAGACAAAAGCGAGAAAGAACATTCAGCTGTGAAAAACAATTGGAATAACAAGAAACTACCGTCGGAGAAATTACCATACAGACAGGAGGTAATGAGTTGTCAGTGCAGGGTTTCTGAAAGCCTTGTTTGAATAAGTTCATGCAACGGGAACAGAGTAGGACCTTTTCAATAGAAAAGGGGTTACATTTCATTGCCCAAAACGCAAAGAGACATTGTAGAAACCCTTGAGGAAATTCTGAGAGACAAAAGCACTTTGGAAACCCTCTTCCTAAGTTCAGCTGGTGAGAAAACTAGCAAAGTGAGTGTGGTTGTTCGCACAACGTGGAGGAGCAGCTCGATAAATAGAATAAGGATCGATTTACCATGCCAAAATCATGAGAACAGAATCATATCTACGGAGGTGCCCCAACACATCACTCGAAAAATCTGCAAGTACTCCGAATTAACACCAACAGATCTGCTATCTCACTTTACCTATTATTTGTTTACATTATTATTGCAGTGACGTGGCTAGCTGTCAGTAATTTTAGTTTGCATATTAAAGTTTGGTTCAAAAACTGTGCGACACCACTTGCGAGCTAGGGCTGGGTGCCATCATTTTTGGTATCAGAGCGGGATTGTGAATAATGAAAATGGAGGTTGGAAGACGAGGACAATGAAGGGGGAGAGCTAATCGTAGAGTACCAGATGAAGGATTGAGGGAGGAAATTTATATTTTGAATGAGAAATTAGCAGTAGTAGAGGTTGGAAGGAGAAGTGACCCTGAAGGAGGGGATGACAGTGACGAAGAGGTTGCAGAAGCGACAGATGGTTTCGAAGGAGAGGGACCTGAAATTAGATTATTGAGGTCAGCTTTGTTATCAAGTAGCGAGCCGAAGCATGAGCTTTCTACTTATGATGGGAATTTATTAGCAGATGTATTGCTGGATTGGCTTAGTGAATTGAACAAGTATTTGGATTATGAAGAAATTAGCGAAGATAAGCGGGTAAAATTCGCTGCCACCAAGCTGAAGGGACATGCGTCCTTGTGGTGGGATAGTGTTCAGGTAGAGAGGAAGAGGCTGAATAAACAACCTATAAAGAAGTGGGCCAGGATGGAGGCCAAGCTGAACGATAAATTTCTGCCCAAGGATTACCAGATCATGTTGTACAGGAAGGTACAAAATTTGAGGCAAAGGGGGTTAACTATTAAAGAGTACACAGAAGAATTCTACAGGTTGAATTTAAGAGTTGGGAATATAGAAGACACCCCCGAAAAGACAGCGAGGTTTGTAAATGGCTTGAGAGGGGAGATATTGGATGAAATCAATATTCTCTCACCCAGAACTATAGATGAGGCATATCAGTGTGCCTTGAAAGCGGAAGATAAAATAACTAGGAAGCAGAATGCCAGAAGAGGAGGAGGGTCTGGTATAGGTAAAGGAAGGGCTTTTGGCAGGGGTAGAGGCACAAATCCCAGTGAAGAAGGCAGTTGTTCCAAACCTTCAGGAACAGTAGAAATATATAGTAACACCAGAGGGGGACGACCATACTGGCGAGGGAGAGGTAATGGTTGGGGCAGAGGAGCTGTCCAGTGTTATAGGTGCCATAAGTGGGGGCACAAGTCTTATGAGTGTCCTGAGGGGGAACTAGCAGGTGGTACAGGAACATATGTTGCCCAAACGGAGGAAGCAGAGGCACCACCTCAGGAGGTAGAAAATGCACATGAGACAGGGGAAGCTTTGGTGTTAAATAAGGTATTGCTGAAACCAACAAAAGAAGTTGTAGAACCGGATCAAAGAAAAGCTTTATTCTGGACAGTTTGCAAGTCACAAGGCAAGTGCTGCAAACTGCTAATTGACAATGGGAGTACAGATAATTTGGTGGCCACAGAAATGGTGGAGAAGTTGGGGCTGAAGAGGTTGAAGCACCCCACTCCCTACAAAGTGTCGTGGCTACAAAAGGGACATCATCTGTTGGTTGATGAATAGTGCGAAGTAGAATTTCATATTGGCAGATACAAGGGCAGGATTATTTGTGATATTATGCCAATGGATGTGTGTCATATACTGTTAGGGAGACCTTGGTAGTATGATAGGAAGGTGGTTCATGACAGAAAGATAAATTGTTACAAGTTTGTCAAAGATGGTATGAAGCACACGCTTGTACCCATCAAGGAGGAAGACTCAACAAAAGCTAGTGGAGTTAAAGCATTACTGGTGGGTGGAAAAGAATTCTTGAAACAGATCGAAGATAATGATGTTAATTTTGCTGTTGTGAGGAGGCCAAAGATGGTGATACTGCACGCAAAGATCACAGATCTACCAGAGGAGATCCAGGACATGTTGCAGGACTTTGGCGATATTGTAGTGGATGATCTACCGGACGAATTGCCTCCTAAGAGAAGCATCAGTCATTGCATTGATTTTATACCAGGAGCTAGTCTGCCAAATAAGGCAGCCTACCATATGAGTCTTAAGGACAATGAAGAAATTAGGAAGCAGGTGCAGGAATTACTGGATAAAGGGCTGATCATGGAAAGTATGAGCTCCTGTGCAGTTTCAACAGTTTTGGCTCCAAAAAAAGGTGGAGAGTGGCGAATGTGCACAGACTCAAGAGCTATTAACAAGATTACTATTAGGTAGAGGTTCCCATTGCCACGAATGGATGACATGATGGATTGTTTGAGCGGAGCAACATACTTTTCGAAGATCGATCTGAAGAGTGGTTACCACCAGATCCGAATCCGGGAAGGGGATGAATGGAAAACAACTTTTATGAAGAATGAAGGGTTGTACGAATGGTTGATGATTTCATTTGGTTTGAGTAATTCCCCTAGTACCTTTATGCGCCTAATGATCGAAGTGCTGAAAGAGTTCATTGGGAAATTTGTAATTGTTTATCTGGATGACATTTTGATTTTCAGCAGGACGAAGGAAGAACACTTCCAACATGTTCGAAGTGTATTGAGGAAATTACAGCAGAATAAGATGCTAATAAATATGAAAAAGTGTACTTTTTTCCAACAGGAGTTAGTTTATCTAGGCTTTGTGATTGCAGAAAATGAGTTGAAGATGGAACCAGAAAAGGTTGCAGCTATAGTTAGTTGGCCATCCCCTAAGAATCTATTTGAAGTTCAAAGCTTTCGTGGATTGGCAAGTTTTTACAGGAAATTCATCAGGGATTTCAGTGGGATCTGCGCACCCATGTTGGACACGATCAAGAAGGCAAGTCAGCCTTTTGTTGGACAGAAGCATCAAAGAAAAGTTTTCAGACTTTGAAGAAGTATATCACTGAGAGACCGATTTTGAGATTGCCTGACTTCAACAAACTTTTTCAAGTTCGTTGTGATGCCAGCGGTACAGCCATTGGGGTAGTACTTAGCCAGGAGGACAGGGTAGTCGCTTATTTCAGTGAGAAGATGAATGAAAGTAGGCAAAAATACTCAACCTATGATAAGGAATTTTATGTGGTCGTCCAAGTATTGAAGCACTAGAGCTACTACCTATTAGGTAATGTGTTTGTTTTGTTTTCTAATAATTCTGCATTATAGTATATTATGCAGCAGCATAAGTTGAACCATAAGCATGCAGAATGGGTTGAGTATCTGCAGATTTTTGCGTTTGTGCTGAAACATATTAGTGGGTAGGCCAACAAGGTGGTAGATGCGTTGAGTAGAAGAGATTTGCTCTTATAGGAAAGCACAGTACAAGTGTTGGGTTTTGAGCATTTGAGGGATTTATACCAGAAAGATACAGATTTTAAGGAGGCCTATGAGGCTTGTCAAAACCCTTTGCTGAGAAACAATAGTCCATGGTTGGACTACAATTTTCAGGAAGGATTATTGTTCAGGGGAGGACAGTTATGCATTCCCGATTGTTTGATGAGGGAGAACATTATTCAGGAAAAACATAATGGAGGTCTAGCCGGACATTTCGGCATAGACAAGACATTATCACAGATTGAGCATTTTTATTATTGGCCAAAGTTGTGACAGGACGTGCAGAGGTATGTAAGCAGATGTAAAATGTGTCAGTTAGCGAAGGGTTGCAGTCAGAATGCAGGACTTTATACACCACTGCCCATTCCGAGTAGACTGTGGGACTCAATCAGTTTGGACTTTGTCTTGGGACTGCCTAGAACACAACGGAGTTTTGATTCAGTGATGGTGGTAGTGGACCGGTTCTCGAAGATGGCGCATTTTATACCCTGCTGAAAAACTAGTGATGCCACTCATGTAGCACACATTTTTTTCACAGAGATCGTCAGACTGCATGGCATGCTGAGCTCCATTATTTATGACAGGGATGTGAGGTTCACCGGGCATTTTTGGCATACCCTATGGAAGAAGTTGGACACTCAGTTGCAATTCAGCTCCGCTTATCACCCACAGACTGATGGGCAGACGGAGGTGGTGAACAGGAGCTTAGGAAACCTGCTACGAAGTTTGATAGGTGAAAATTCTCGGATGTGGGATCGCGTACTTGCTCAAGTGGAATTTGCTTATAATGACTCACCGAATCACAGCATAGGTTACAGTCCTTTTTAGGTCTTGTATGGCATGCATCCTCGCAGAGTGCATGAGCTACGAGATTTGGGAAAACTTGAAAAAGAAGTGTTGATGGGGAAGATTTCGCCCAAGCAATGAGTGACTTACATGAGTAGGTGAAATCAAAATTGTAGGATAGCAGTCAAAAGTACAAACAACGGGTAGATTTGAAAAGGCGGGAGGTTCAATTTAATATCGGAGATGAATTTCTTGCACATTTGCGAAGGAACGTTTTCCTAAAGGGGAATATAACAAACTGAAATTTAAAAAGATTGGCCCCTACAAAATTATTCACAAGTTTTTCTCCAATGCTTATGAATTACAGTTGCCACCAGGGATAGGCATTTCACCCTTCTTTAATGTGGCAGATCTATTTCCATATACTGCCAGTCCTGAGGACGACAGGGAGGCATGGACAGAATGAGACACCCAACTTGACGAAGGTTCTTGGGTGAGATAGATGCCTACCGCACAGCCCCTTGAGATCGAGAGCATTCTCGACACACAGGTAGCCAAGCGCACATGCAAGAAGGAGTATTTACAGTACTTGGTCAAGTGGAAGAACCGTCCCATTGAGGACAGTTCATGGCTTGACGCAGCGCAAATACAGAAGGCTGGCTATTCGGTTGAAGATCTCATGGAATGGAGCCATGACTTTTTTGTCACCCCGGGAGCCTGATGCAGGAGCATCTAACTCGGAGTAGACAAAAGACGGGCTTATTTGTCTCACTGTTACACTTGTTTGTGGACAGGTTATTGGACCTGTGATTTGTTTTCTTTTATTATTTATTATTTGGAAGAGAACATTAGGATTAGGGAAGTAAATTGTTTCTGTAGACTTAATTAGAATTTTTTTTTTTTAATCTGAAAAATGTAGTTAGAGAGGATCGGTTGTTGGTTTCAACTGAAAACCAATAACAGTAACAATTACCTACAATAGTATATAAGCAGAAAAAAAACATACTGTAAGTTTAGATTTCCATCAAAGAAAGAGTATGAAAACAAGAGCAGAACAGAATTTGAGAACCATCTGTAACCAGTTAATTATTTTCAGCCGGTTTACTGTTTTTATATCAGATTATTGCAAAATGAATTTTTATCCCCTACTGTTATGTGCACAACACCTTAATTTGAGAATGTAAATGGAATTAAAATTGGGAAAAAAGAAACTGTAACCAGGTGTAAGAAGACCTTTCATGTTACCAAAAAAGTTACGAATATATTGACAAAGTTTACATAGGCATAAAGCTCAGAGTCATTTTCTCAACGAAAAAAAACCAGAAAGTATTAACGAACAGTGCCAGGTAAGTTCGACATTCATAGAAATAAATTTCAAAACTTTTTGTTTCTAGTATTTCTGAAATAGCCACATGTAGAGATTACAAAAGATTTAGGAACTTTCCAAAAGAGAAACAAAAGATTGAGCATATATCTGAATGAGGGTTCGAGACCAAAAAGAATAACCCCAACGGAACAGCAGAAACCCCAAGGTCAGAAACTATAAAGCTGAAGAGAGATTGACAAGAATTACATAACTTGATGCTATATTGGTACTCCAACATACACGAAACAATAACTTTTGCTTCCATTAATAAATTACAACGACAAATTCCAATAGCAGTCTAGAGATTGAAAACGAAAAGACAGACCCTAAAGTTATAGGAACACAACTAAGGAATCGAACCTACCCATAGGGTTTTGTCACTGAAGGAGGGAGTGGCCAGGAGTTGCAAACTGGTAAGGGCCTGCAAAACCAATAAACTTATCGACATTAGAACCCCGAGGCAGTTTGTCTATGTGCAGTTAAACTAACCAAGAACGAGTGTGGAAGTTGAAAAGAAGAGTCACAGTGGAAATTATTAGGGAGGTCGAGTACTGAGTGGAGACGAATACCTCAGTTTGAAACTGTCAAAGCCTGCTCATGAAGGAGCCGGAGCAGTTAGAGGCCTCATACAAAAGCAGAAGGGTTTAAAACAAAGAAGGAGTAAATACTTGTGTTTTTCTTTTAAGTTGAAGGTGGCCACAGGAGTCTTTGACGGTCCAAACCTGGAGAGGAAACGAAACAGAAAACCATATAGTTAGAAGACAGAAGCGAGAAAGAACATTCATTTGTGAAAAACAATTGGAATAACAAGAAACTACCACTGGAGAAATTACCATATAGACAGGAGGTAACGAGTTGCCATTACAGGGTTTCCGAAAGCCTTCTTTGAAGAAGGCCGCGCAATGGGAATAGAGTAGGACCTTTTCAACAGAGGATGGGTTACATTTCATCGCCCAAAATGCAAAGATACATTGTAGAAACCTTTGAGGAAATTCCGAGAGACAAAAGCAGTTTGGAAACCCTCTTCCCAAGTTCAGCTGGTGAGAAAACTAGCACAGTGAGTGTGGTTCTTCACACAACACAGAGGAGCAGCTCGATAAATGGAATAAGGATCAGTTACCATGCCAAAATCACAAGAACAGCATCATATCTACGGAGGTGTCCCAACACATCACTCGAAAAATCTGCAAGTACTCCGAATTAACACCAATAGATCTGCTATCTAACTTTACCTATTATTTGTTTACATTATTATTACTTTGACGTGGATGGCTATCAGTAATTTTAGTTTGCATATTAAATTTTGGTTCAAAAACTGTGTGACACCACTTGCGAGCGAGGGCTGGGTGCCATCATTTTTATTAAAAATAAATAAACTTAATATCACTATTTTTTATTTTTTATTTTTTTTCAATTATCAAACTTTATATAAATTATTTTAAAAATAATTAAACTATTAAAAAACTTCAACTTTCATTTTATATATATATATATATATATATATATATATATATATATATATATATATATACATACATTATTTGTAAAAAAATTTGAAAATTTATTATTTTAAAATAATTTCATTAAATTATAATAATATTATTTTAAACTGTAAAAGTTTAAAATAGTGTATGAAACTTCTTTTTTAATGGGAAGGGATTTGTATAAGTGATTATGGATGTTCTCTGTTTAAACTTGTAACTTCTTTTATAGAACTATATATTTTCAGATATTAAATCTATTTAAAGTGTAATAAATATAAAGCATAATCTGAAAAATAGGGAGTATCTTCGTGAAAATAAAAAGAATGTTTTTTACTAACGTTATGTTTTTTTCCAACGTTTTCTAAAATCACGTACAATCAAAGCCTATACATAAATAAGTAGAATGATATTTTCCTTGCAATTTCTAGAATCATGTACAATCAAAGCATCGTACATGCATGATGTCACCAGCATTGGACCGAGTGATATCAGAATGACTTCAGGAGGAATAGATATTGAGGTGTCACATGGAATAGATAAACAATTCCATGTGGATGCCTATAATCATAGTTTTTTACTATGACCAGGGGATCTTAGAGAAGGCAGTCTCATGTCCTTTTTATAAAGAACGCCGACTTAACTTTATGCCCGTTAATTTCGAGAGCTGGATGTTAACCATGGAAATTGTACAAAATTTGGTTTACAACTCGACAAAAGAAAAATAAAATATTTTCACTGACTAATTTGACATACAATATTAGTAACTGTCCCATAAACATTTTTTGATACTGTTGAATGTTTGGACGATTTCTTCTTATTCTTCGTATCGCTCATGCTATTAATAATTGTGCCATCAGATTGGGTTGCCAGCCGTTTTTTGTACAGGTGAGCATCTGATCGGATCTTCTCTTGTGATCTTTGAAAGCATTTTGTTTCGTTTACGGGGCATAGGTTATCTAAGAGATTCCAACATATTTCTTCACATCTTATTGTGATCCTCCTATGTTTCTCAGGATTCCATTCCGGATCTGTTCCCTTACTGAAAACCCTGAGCGGATCGAATACCCATCTTGCTGCAGAAGATCGCAGACTATGAATCATTCGCAAGGTCTCCTTAACTTCCTTAACCATCGTAGGGTTTTTTGACCTACAAAAAAAATAAGCATTCCTTCTTGTCTGGATTCACAATTTCTCTCTTCTAAGATGTCATAGAAAGCCTTAATGGAGAAAGTGTTTTGAGTTCCAATCCATTTCTATCAACACAACCAGTTGAACATCCCCCAACTCACAATAACCATCATCCTTCCATTTGTAATTTTGTCGATGGCTTCAACTCTGCAACCCCAGCAGGCCATTCTGGTCTTTCGAGTCCTATTTTAAAGGACACATTTGGCAGTTCTAGTCGTACAAATGATAGTCAGTCTCAAGACTCGGTCCCGTCTGATAAAAGGAAGCACAAAATGACTGAAAGGCAGCGGCGTAAAGACATGAATGCTCTCATGTCAATTCTCAGATCTTTGTTCCCAGAAGAAAATCTTGAGGTATGTATTTCTTTGATCGATCAGAAGGGTTTTCTGCATTGCAGATGCCAACACTACTCACTAGGTTTTATGGGTTTTCTACATTAGACTAGGGTTTTCAAAGGTACTGACTCGGGTTTTATTTTAAGGGAAGTTCTATCTCGTGTTGTATAGGGAAAACATGCAGTGTCTGACCAGCTGGAGGAAGCTGTGAAATACGTTCAACATCTGCAGCAAAAATTCGAGTATGTTTCGATAGAAAGAGATAAAATGAAGGCTAACTCTGATGATATTCAAAAAATTCCATTAGAGGACGTGCGATTCTCGTGTAGGGATAAATTTTGCAGTAAAGCTCTGTCGATTGGAGGATCAGATCAGGAATTCCCTACGGTGAAAGTTAAATCTATAGGTTTAGATTTACAGGTCTTGACGAACACTTTTGAACATCAGATTGTGTACTCTGATCTACTTATGGCATTGAATGATGGCAGGCTTGAAGTTGTGTGCACTGCTTCTTCTATCATTAACAGCATTGTCTATCATACCATATATACCAAGGTACTATCCTATACTATGTGGCAACACTCTTATGTTGTGTTCTCTACCCAGTATAAGTATATGTTTGTATGATTCTTTTACGATATTGCAGATGTCTGATCTTAATATTTTTAACATCGACAACCTCTACCAGAAACTTTGGCATTTGATAAGGACTGACCATCCACAAAATTAAGACTCACAGATGGTTGAAGTGAAAAGAATTGAGAAACTGAAAATTAAATGGAGTATAGAATTCCACATCTCAATATTACGAAATAGTTAAATAGGAATACATTGGAAACATCAAAAATGAATGACTGGAGTAAAACTGAAGTAAACTGAAGTAAAACTAAACTACCTATGACAGCTAGCATACAATAATTAAATGTAATGAATCCTAACTGAACCTAATGGACAATGATATTAATATCTCAACATCCCCTCCTAATCTCAACTGTTACAAGTGGAGGCACTAACAATGCCTAATTTCTCTCTTTGAAATTCGAATACATTCTTTTCCAATGGCTTTGTGAAAATATTTGCAAGCTGATCTTTGGAACCACAAAAAGAAAGTGTGATGTCCCATCATTGACAAGTTCACAAATGAAATGAAAACGTGTGTCAATGTGCTTTCTCTTTTTGTGAAAAACGTGATTTTTTTATAAAGAAATTGCTGAACTGTTATCACAGTAAATTGGAGTTGGCTCCTTCTGAATATCTGAAATGTCTTGCAATAATATTCTCAACCATAATGCATGACAAGCTACTGTATTTGCTGCTACATATTCTGCCTCTGTAGAATATATTGAAATGATTGACTGTTTCTTGGATGCCCATGAAATCAGATTTGTTCCAAGATGAAAAACAGACCCTGAGGTACTTTTGCGATCATCTAAACTCCCTACATAATCGCTGTCTGTATAACCTGAAAGTGAGCAACTTTTAGAATGTGTATAAAACAAACCATAGTCTATAGTCCCTGCAATATACCTTAAGATCCTTTTTGCAACTTGCCAATGAGTAAGATTTGGTGACTGCATAAACCTGGAGACAAAACTTGCTACAAACATAGTATCTGGTCTAGTTGCAGTTAGATACAACAAACTACCAACTAGGCTTTTATACAATGTGGGATCAACAGATGGTGCTACATATTCTTTGCCGAGTTTGGTACCTTGAGAAATTGGTGTATCAGCTGAGGCAATTGGTCATTCTGAACTTTTGAATGATATCAGTGGAATATTTTTGTTGACCAACAAAAATTCCATTATCATATTGGTGAATTTCAATTCCTAGGAAATATTTCATGACTCCTAGATCTGTCATTTGAAACTTTGCTTGCATTGCTACTTTGAAATATTCTAACATCATATTTCTTGTATAAAGAAGATCATCTACATAAAGGCATACAATAAGAATTTTACCTTCATGAGATTTGGTATACAAAGTGGGTTCATGGTTGCTTCTGGAAAAACCACTTTTGATGAGATAGGTGTCGATGCGACTGTACCAAGCTCTTGGAGCTTGTTTCAAACCATATAAAGCTTTCTTCAATATATATACTTTATGCGCTCATCCTTTTACTTCAAAACCCGGAGGTTTCTCTACATAAAATTCTTCCTGTAACATACCATTTAGGAGGGCAAATTTTACATCAAGATGATAGACTTTCCATTTGTGTTGAGCTGCTATGGCCAAAATGGTTCTGACAGTGTCTAACCTTGCTACTGGAGCAAATGTTTCACCATAGTAGACACCAAACTGTTGTGAGAATCCTTTGGCAACCAACCTTGCCTTATGTTTCTCAACTTTTCTTTTTTCATTTAGCTTGGTCTTATATACCGATTTTACACCAATTTTTGTTTTGTCTCTTGGGAGATCAGCTAATTCCCAAGTCTGATTTTTCTCTATGGCAACAATTTCTTGGTTCATTGCTTCGACCCAATGCTTTTCTGTAATTGCTTCTTCAAAATGAGTCGATTGAGTTGAAATGAATGCAAACATATTCTGTTGTTCAGATTCATGTTCCTGTTCATATATCTCTCTGATACTTCTTGTTTTTTGTCCCTCTTCTGAAGATGTTTGATCACTGGCTGAATCAGTGCTTGATGATGTTCCATTTTCATAATGTTATGGCTGTTCTTGAACATGCAATCTTGGAGACTGTGGTGGATAAAAAGGCTGATTTGAAGTTTCATCTACATGGTCAAACCAAGATTTATTTTTAAAAAATTTCACATCTCTGCTTATAATGAATTTTTTGGTAATGGGGTTATAAAGTCTGTAGGCTTTCGATTGCTCACTGTAACCTACAAATATGCATTTCTCACTTCTATCATCAAGATTTTTTCTTAGTTTTTCAGGAACATGAGAAAAAGCTATTGATCCAAAGATTCTAAAGTGTGACACATTTACCTTGTTTCCATCCCATGCTTCTTGAGGTATTTTATCTTGTACGCTGGATGTTGGAGATCTGTTAAGAACATATACTGTTGTCGACACTGCTTCAGCCCAATAGTTATTTGTCAACTTCTTCTCCCGTAGCATGCATCTAGCCATGTTCATGATCGACTGATTATTTCTTTCTGCTACTCCGTTTTGCTGTGAAGTGTATCTGGTTGTGTACTGCATTAGGATACCTTGTTGTCGAAAAAATGTTTTGAATTCATTTGAGGTGTATTCTCCTCCTCTATCTGATCTGAGTACTTTCAAGAGTTTTCCACTCTATTTTTCTGCTTCTGCCTTGAACTCCAGAAATCTAAAGAAGGTATCTGATTTGTTTTTTAAAAAATACATCCATATCTTCCTGCTAAAGTCATCAATAAATGTCAGAAAGTAGAAACTACCACCAATGGACAATGTCTGCATTGGACCACATATGTCGGTATGGACTAGTGCCAAAGGCTCTTTTTCCCTTGAGGTTGATGAGGGAAAACTATCTCTTTTATGCTTGGACAAGTCACAAACTTCACAATTACAGACTTTTTCATTGATAATAGGTAGACCAATGACTATAGATTTCTTTTGAAGCAGACTGAGACTCTTGACTGGAATGTGGCCATACCTAGAATGGCATAGATGAGTTTCATCTATTCATGTTATATTGTGGACTAGAGATTGGTCGGTATTTTGGCTTCTAAGGATCAATGGAAACATCCTATTCTTGGTCTTTTCAACTTTTGCTATCAATATTTTATGAAGATGTTTGTCATATATATAGAAAGTGTTCTTTTGAAACAATACATCATAGCCATGTTCCATTAATTGTCCTACACTAATGAGATTATGTTTGAGCTAAGGAACATAGTAAACATCAGGGATATATTTGTTTTGATTCTGCTTAGTAAGAATAGGAAAAATACCTTTTCCTTCAGCTTTAATACTTGTACGATCTCCAAGTGTTATATCTGATGTTATGGAAACATCTAGAGAAGAAAGAAGATTCTTGTTGCTTGTCATGTGATTTTCGCATCCGCTGTCGAGCAACCAAAAATCTTCACTATGTTTGTCTTCTGAGAGATGGCATGAAAGAAACATGGTCTCTGAGGATTCTCCTTCACTATTAGAGAGATTGATATAGCCTCTATGTTGATCTGATTGTTTCTTTGTACAGTCGTGTTTGTAGTGGCCAAACTTCTTACAGTAGTAACATTGAACACTCGATCTGTTCCATGACCTTCCTCTTTGATTTCGGTTTTGTGGAGGTCTCCACTACTCCGTTGCATGATGATGATAATATCTGCCATTGCTTCGGCCTCTGCCTCATTTGTTGCCACCTCTATATCCTCTACCTCTACCTCTGTGAAATGAGAGGTGTGCTTTGAAAGCTTGTTCTGTGGAATCTTCTGTCAGATGGAGTCTTGTTTCGTGTGCCAAAAGTGATCCAGTCAACTGTTCTACTGAGAAAGTTTTGAAATTTTTCAACAATTTTCTGATCTGTAATTGTTTCGCCAATGAGTTTGATCTGATTGACTATTCCCATGACTCTAGTCATGAACTTATCCACATTCTCAGTGTCAGCCATCTTTAGAGTTTCAAACTGAGCTCTCAATGTTTGCAGTTTAATCGTCTTCACTGTATCATTTTCTTGATACGCAGCTCGAAAAATATCCCAACATTCTTTTGTTGTTGTCGCACCAGTTATTTTGTCAAAAAAAGAATCATCGACTAAATTTTGTATCTAGCATTTGGCTCTGTGCTCCTTCTTTCTGATTTCAATAGTTACATTTCTCTGATTATTGGTCATGGCCTCCCATGCTTCTTGGGTCAGCTCTACATAAGCAATCAGAAGCATGTCCCAACAATCTTGTGCTTGTAAAAAAGTTTTCATTCTCAAATTCCAGAATTCATAATTTTTGGCAATCAGATTTGGTGTTTGTGGAAAAGAACTAGAAGAAGCCATTTGAAAAAAAATTCTTGAAACCCCTTTTTTTTAAGAAAACAAATTGCAGATCTGTTAAAAAAAATCTTCAAAAATAATTCCTATCTCCTTTCACATGTCATAAAGAAATCCTTTATTTTTAAAAATAAACCTTGAAGCCTTCCCTTTTTAAAGAATGTTCTCGCTCCCTTTTAAAAAAACCTTAAAATAAAGCTCTTAAAATCCTTTACGAGCTCTTTTTCCTTCTATAAAACACATTCCAAATTTAAAGTTTTTTTTTTTTTTTTTTAAGCTTTAAAAAACATTTTCTTCACATGGGCATCCTTATCTTAAGCTTTAAAATCCTTTCTTTATGTTTTAATGAAATACTTAAATCACCGTAAATCATCGTAAACACTTAATCTCAGTTTACTTTAGTAAATCACCGTAAGATGAAACCCTTTCACATTTTACGTTTTTTTTTTTATAAGAAAAAAAAACTTTCCCTTAAGATTTGTAACCTTCGTATAAAGCTTTACCTTACTGGCATGGTCCTGATACCAAACAGACACGACTAAATAAAAATAACGCAAGGTAAATAAACTGGCACGGGTATGGCTTGCGTTCTCGCGGCAATCATTTTTTTCGGCGAGTTGGCGCGAGTATTAGCCTAACAGTCGCGCCAACCAAATTCTCCTCTCTACTGCTCCTTCTTGGCTCTGTTTCTGCTCTTCAGGGAGGCTTATGCAAGCTAGCTCTGATACCATGAAAAGAATTGAGAAACTGAAAAGTAAAATGGAGCAGATAATTGCACATCTCAATATTACAAAATAGTTAAATAGGAATACATTGGAAACATCAGCAATAAATGATTGGAGTAAAACTGAAGTAAAACTAAACTACCTATGACACCTAATAGACAATATATTAAATGTAATGAATCCTAACTGAACCTAACAGACGATGAGATTAATATCTCAACATGAAGCTCAAACATGATGCTCTCTGCTGCATATGTGCTTTTTTTTCCTAGTTTTGGTAGTTCAGTGAACTTTAAGAGATTTGGTTTTTAGGGAATGCATGGACAGCAATCTAAATGATTTTTTTTTAGAAGTGCATTTTTTGTAGTAGTGCAAACCAGATTTCCTAAAATGAATATTGTGTAATACTGGTATAAAGCCTTACAAAACATAACTATTTTTCGAACTCAACTAATGCCCTCAGAGATCTTTTTATGGATATTCCTTTTCTATGGATATTCCTTTTCTTTATAAATTTACAGGGAATAAAATATTTTCCATATCTATTATTTAACAACTAAAAAAATAGAATATATCATAGAGTTAAATCCCTTTACACCATGTTGTCTAGCAAGCTATTTACACCACGCTGGACTAATACTAATTAATAGTCCACATCCTAGGGCCTATATGATGAGGTATTGTACTATATGGTATCGCAAATCATTCAATAGTGTTCATTATATAAAATTGCTATAAGGAAATGTTATGAGTTTGTAAATTAAGAATGGTAAATCCATCTTTATCAAGATTTTTTAGTTACTCTTAAAGTCAAGGTTAACCATGTACTTATCTTACCATTATATGTAGGTAGATCTGCATCCAAATCGCTTAAAACTGAATGTATCTTTAGGCACATTCTAGGCCAAATCCACATGTTTCAAGCTCGCCATCGGTTTCAAACTCTGGTAATGTTTTCATTTTTTTCAACAAATTTTCACTATGCATAATTCACACTCAAATAAAGATTAATAAAAAAAATCGTCCCTAATATTTCCAATTCAAGGTTCTCAAGCCCATACTAATGAAAATAACGAAAGATTCTTAGTATACTCGAATTTAGAATAGATTGGTCGACAAAATAAAATAAAAAAACAAAGCAAATAACATCATTTCGTAGAAAAATCATTTTAAAAAAAACCCTACACGTTGAAGCACATTTAATGAAAAATTACACTTTGAAGAACATTTAATGACAAATTAAGAAACTAAATAGTCATAATATATTAGTTTTCTTTCTCTCAGTAATAGTTTGGTAGTGAGCTCCCTCTTACTTGGCTCTTTACATCAAATTAGACATATTTTATGCAATTCAAGACTAGAATAGCCACCTAGATCTATATAGGTTAAGAGTATATCATAAAGCTTTTCCAATCAATTATATTAGGCCATTAATAGATTTCACATATAAAATGTCATAATAAATTATTATGGACTAATCAATGCAATGACTGGATAAGCTTATTATCGATTTCCATCAAGGCTATGAGTGAGCCAGGGTTAATCAAACATAAAAAGCTTTATATGTGTAATTATATATATGTTTATTTTGGAATAAGGTTTTTAGGATTTTAAATAATTATTAATAATTTATATATTTACATAGAAGTGTCAATTTTGAAATAGAGATTTCACAATTTTAATTTAATTATCAATAATTATTATATGGATGGTAAAGATTTAATCATTATAATATATTCTAGAATATTATTAGTAATAGTCACAAATCAGAGATTGAAATTTATCTCAATAGCAATTATGCACTTTATGCTATTTTAATTAAATTGAATAATCAAAATAATAAAGTAAAAACATGAGTTATGCACTTTTGACCATGTGGTGTTAGTAAGTCATGGTGTTGGACTATGTTATTGTAGAAAAACCTATTTATAGGTTAGGAATATCCATGATAAAGTGGTGCTTTCATGTTTTTTAAATGTATATAAGATTAGTTAATAATAATAATTTAGTTATTTTTTATGATTTTATTTAATCTCGACAATGTGAGATATATCATGAGATACGCATGTTGATAGCTATAGGCATTTTACGAGCCAATTACTCTATATGAATGCACTATTTTTTAGCACAATCTTAAGAATTTCAACATAATAAGTTTGAATCCCTTTTGAAGAAAGAAATATAAAAATCCTTTGGGGAAATGCACAATGGAGCATTGTCATAGCTATTTGTCACCACTAAGATAAATTGAGGACCTATTGTAGACATCTTCTAGGACACAAGTTCTCCTTTGTATGTCCAACTCTTTCTATTGACAATAGGAGATAAATACTAATATGAAACCCTCTAAATGAATAGAAATATTGAATTTTTTTTATCTAAATTGATATACTCAAAGAAATTCACATATACCATTTAAATGCATATATGATTTATAAACTACAGTGGAAATTCCACTGTATAGTTCGTCACAAAAAATATGATAATAATATATTAAAATAATGAAATTTTACACTATTACAGTTTTATTTAAGTTCTGGATTTATAGATTTTCACTGCAATTAATGCATGCATGCACATGGAAATTATGCAGAAAATAGAGAACCAAAAATAACCTCTCACACACACACATAAGACACAATATATGCTCTCTGAGAAACCCTTTTCAGTTGGAAGGTGAGGTCGTTTCACTTTCTTTCTCAGTCCAGAAATATGGCTGCTGGTAAAAAAAGGTAATGCATGTGGCCTATGGGCTGCTACAATGCACAAATACTATTTGTGTGCTCTACCTCCTATCTCTCCTTGCTATCTTTACTCAGTTATGGAACAAAATTCTCTCGAAAGAATGGAATGCCTCTTCCTCCTAGTGGCCTGGTTATAACACAGCCTGATAGCCTACTAATGGTTAATTTTGACTACATCAACTATTAATTAGATTTAAAATATGTACTATTCTAGAGTATTTTAAATTACAATCACATGCCTAGCCTCATTTCCATGAATAATAGGGGCTGACGCGGCATCCTACCAAACTATAGGTGTGAAATCAAGAAGGTCAACTTCTGAGTGACATAAGTTTTGCATACATACTCTGATTGACGCACTACTTGCGTCATTCGAAATATTTGTGTGCAGGATAGCATGAAATGGTGCAGCGCCAAAGTGGAAAATTTTTACCTAAAAAAAACACCATTTGATGCCTCAAAATGCTCACAGAATATTTGAGACACAGTTTCTCCAAATTGGGTCCCGCCAGTAAAAAAGGTCCCGTTAGCTTATTCCTCCACCTTGTCCACTCCAAATGAATCGAGATGGATGAAAAAAAATATAATAACCCATTCTAGATCAATATCATATTAAATACACATGATATGGAATAGAAATAATATAGATCTATATTCATAGCAAGAGGGACATTACATTAGACAAGTGCCATTACTTCACTCTTCTCATACTACACCTCACCTAAGTGTTTCATGTCTCTCTAACATGGGTGTATATCATCTAGACTTGTTGATTGGTTTTACATAGTTTCTATACATAATAACTTGATATGGATGTGAATTTTTGGGGCTCATTTATGAGCATACTCCCCAATCACCCTTCAAGGGGGAGTGTGGGTACATTGCACTTAGTTGTTCATTGGGAACTCATTAGGGCCTTAATTTTGACCATAATTAAAGTCTATTCCATACATTATTAGGGGGATATATGAAAACTTTTAATTCACCACTAAATAATCCTTATCATTTCAAATATTTTCTATTTTTAAGGTTTTATATCTTTAGAAAGGTTGTTTTACAAAGGGATGTCATCTATGATGACATGTGGCACTAAATAGACATAGTTTGGACAATAATATTACTATTTTTTCTCAATTAATTTTAATTATAACATGACTAGGACTTCCTACAATGGGTATCCACTTCCTCTACTTTGTAGCAAAATTTAACAACCATTTTTTTCTCTCCTCCCCTCGTTAGTTAGAATTATTGATCATTTATAACTAATTTCTAAGTATACTTGTTTACAAATCAATCCATCTTAGCATATGTTTTTATTATTGGGTCTCCCACTCAAATTTTGACTCATTTTGGCCAAAATAAAAAAATTGTTTTTTGAGCTATAATAAGTGTATGCAAATGGAACCCCCAACTTAATTAAAATTGGTTTCCCTCCTAAAGAATCTATATATTTCATTCATCTTCACAACAACATATCATCATATTTTATGAGTAAATTGGTTTCCCTCCTAAATAATCTACATATTTCATTCATCTTCATAACAAAATATAATCATATTTTATGAGTAATTTGAATGGTATGTTTATTAGTCCATTTTTTTAGTATTTTTATACTCTCTTTTTATTATTTTTCAAGTAGGTAGTCTAGTATTTTCCACACTTGCATCATGCAATTGTGCTTGAAATTCAACGGTTTCAATATCATCAAACTTCATATAGATAAAGTAGAATTTCATATCCCATTCAATATTCAACAAAATTAACTATTATTAGGATTCCAAGGTTGATGGGACCACAACATTTTTATTGAATTCTATCATATATGAGTGTATTTGATTGCAATTCAATCAACAAAAACAAACTTTATATCAACCCCAATGTTGGTGATGTTGATTGTTGAACCTTATATGAACACCAATGTTGTTGGTGTTCATTGTTAGATCCTTTGCATAGCCTTAACATAAATATACCTTTAACTCAATAATGAACCATTAATGAAAGGAGTTGAGATTTTTCTATTAAGTGTGTAGTCATAGATTAGAAAGTTTCATCAAAATCAGGTTATGTTGGTTAATGTCCCTAGAGAATCAAGGTGGAAAAAATTGTTGAACGACAAGAAAATGATGAAAAGACCATCAATTGATAGTAGAACATTGCTTGTCAAAATGTGGTAGAAAATTCATGGTAACACTACCTCATAATTCATTTGGTAACATGGATGATTTTGGAATTCATGAACATTTCTTTTATATAGAGGTGTTTAGCAACTAGACCAACTTATTGCTTTTGACCGTTCGATCTTTATAATTAGATATATAAATGGCCTATTTTATCAATATAGTGGTTGAGTAATGTTATGATCGATAGTTTGAAAATAAAGTATTTTATTCCATAACCTAATGGTGTACTTTTTATTATATAAAATAAAAATAATTATAAATTAACTACTGTAATAAATAGAAACAACCGTTAGTACGGAAGAAGGAAAGGTTCATGTTAGCTTAACTGTTTCAAAGACATGTATATCCGTTTAAAATGTGCATCAACACCATCATGTTTATTCGTAATCTGTCTAATTGGTATACTTTGATAGAGAATTAAAGTCGAACAGAACAGCTCCAGTTTTGGGATGCTCGAACAGAACATATATTTAAGCACTCCAGTTTTGGGATGCCGTAAATAAAAAAATCCAACACAGTACCCAATATTCAAAGTTCAATGGAAGATAACAATGGAAGATAACAATTTCTTTGATGCTTTCTGTCCAGGATGTTGAGATCGTTTTGGTCGGTTAGGGATTCTTATGTTCATGGTCGATTTTGGGAAGGTAAATAATATCAGCAGACTTTTATGTCACTTTATTTGAACAATATTTCAAATTTTGCAATAATTTTGGAGGTTTCTCCACTTCCCTTCTCCTTTCTCAGTTCTTATTTTCCACCCAGGCATGTTTAATTTTGTTGAGTGAAAAAAAAAATTGATTAGGAAATAACATGGATCCAAGCTCGTGTAACTAATTTTATATTTTTTTCTAAATATAATAATATATATATAAAATAAATATTTTGCTATTTAGATTTTTTGAAATTTACTTTTATTTATGTTTTTTGGCACATAACTATGTTTTCTATTAGAATAAAGATGGCTTTGTTCTATATTTAACTATGTTCTAATTTTATTTGATATATTATATTTATTTACCATACTTATTTTATAAATATGGTATTTGTCTCATGATATTAATAATAATTTGTTCCATGGTATTTAACCCATAAGCTTCACCTAAATAAAACCTATTTTTTGAGTTTTTGTAAATATAAAATTTATTTATTTATTTATCATACCTCTAATTTATTTATATTTTTATTGAGTAAGTATAAGAAATGGTTTTATTTATTTACCATACATCTGATTTATTTATATTTATATTTATTTACCATATCTCTTTTTTAGTGTTCCTAAACCTCTTTATATTTTAATATTGTCTTTATACATAATAATAATTAGATTGATTTCTAAATACGACCCAAAATATATTAAAAATGTTAAATGCTAAATATTTACATGTTTAGGCTTCAAATCTATGAGTTGTAGAGCGTCTCTCCGCTCAATAAAGTAGAATTTCATATCATATTTAATATTCAACAAAATTAACTATTATTAGGAATTAACTATTATTCGGATTCCAAAATTGATGGGACCACAACATTTTTATTGAATTATATCACATATAAGTGTATGTGATTAGAATTCAATCAAGAAAAACAAACCTTATATGAACCCCAATATTGGTGTTGTTGATTGTTCAACCTTATATGAACCCCAATGAACCCTAATGTTGATGGTGTTGATTGTTGGAATCCTTTTTCATGGCTTTAAAATGTGTATACCTTTCACTCAATCATAAATCATTGATCAAAGGTGTTACTATTTTTCTATCAAGTTTCTAAGCATAGATTAGAAAATTTCATCAAAATTGGTTAGAAATGAATGAGATGACTATCATGATATAACTCATGGTAGAACATTGTTTATAAATATTTTGTAGAAATTTCATGGTAGGACTACCTCACAACTACAACATTTGGTAATATATATATTTTTGAAATTCATGAACACTTCTTTTATACAGAAGTGTTTAGTAGGTAGGCTAATTTAATGCTTTCGACTTTTTGATCTTTATAATTAATTATAAAAATGGTCTATTTATAAACAGTAATATTGAGATTGATAGTTGGTAGATAACCTATTTTATTAGGAATTTGGCTTCTGTGATGCATAGAATGTGTGTAATAATTTTAGGTGAAAATCACATAAAAGAAATTTTTGTCGACGCGTTTCGAACCAGCCAGTGTGATTCATCAACCTATTTTATTTCATAATTTAATAATGTAATTGATAGTGGGTAGATAACCTATTTTATTCCATAACCTAATATTATAATTTTTATTATAAGGAAATCATTTCCACCTTTAGTGCTATACAAAAATGTATACTTTTGTCTATTTTGTAAATCACTTTAATAATATACAAAATTGTCTACTTTTGTCTATTTTATAACTCATTTTACATTTTATGTTTTTCTAAAATATAAATACAATACAATACAATGTATATAACAGACACTAGGGATAAACAGACACTATGGCTACATGTGTTTTATTGAAGATAATTCTGCTCCAGCTCCGTGTGCGAGCAACTATGTTTTGTACTGTAACAAATATAACCAACCGCTACAATGCAAGAAGGAAAGGTTGATGTTAGCTTACCTGCATCAAAGACACGTATATCCGTTCAAAATGTGCATCAACACCATCATGTTTATGCGCAATTGGTCTAATTGGTGTACTTTGATAGATAATTAAAGTCGAACCAACCTAAGTGCGAACAGCACATATATTTAAGAACTCCAGTTTTAGGATGCTGTAAATAAAAAAATCCAACATAGTACCCAATCTTCCAAGTTCAATGTAAAATAACAATTTCTTTGATGTTTCCTGTCAGGTATGTTGCAAAAGAAAAAAGAAATAAAAAATAAAAAAATTGTTAGAGCAATGTTTTTGTATTGTTAAATTTAGTAAGTTATATATACTTTATTTTTATTTTATTTTTAATCAATAATTTTTTAAAAAGAAACATATACTTTTAATTATTAAACACACTTAACCTATTTACCATACCATAAACATAATCTATAATATCAAAATTTTCAATAATTTCATTGTCCTTCATTTGTATCTATATATAATTTTATAATTATAAATTTTATTAATTAAAACTGTATAATTTAAAATTTGGACATTAAAAATACAAAATTTACAGGTTTAAAAAATTAAATATTAAATATTTTATATTAAATAAAAATTAATTTAAATAATATAAAACTAAGCCTATCCACAATTACATAATAACATAGTCAAATTTCGATAACAAGTTCGACAAATAAAAAACATATACCATATAAATTTTATTTGATAAATGGAAAGTAGCAAAACAACACTACTTCTTTAGTAACATAGAAAAAGCAAAAACAGAAATGGAACCACACCTATGCGGTAGCAGAAATTCACAAGTAGATTATCTCTATCTATGTTGACGTCGATTCTTCTGTGTTTCTGTGAATTTTAGATGTTGATTTTGATTGTTCCTCTGTTTGTTTTTCTGTGGACCTTAGATTTGTGCTTTGGTCATAGATGTGAACTTGGTCATGGTCAATTTTGAAAAAAAAATATGGAATTCGCAGAAGATTTGATTAGTCCAATCATCATCTCAAATTTTCTTAACTTACGTGACATGAGCTGCATGCATTTTGAGGTTAATTTATATAGTTCTGTCGTTACTAATGGTAGAATAATATATTTTTACTCGATCGATTCTTATCTCAGGCATTCTATCGATAAAGTTTAAATCATAATTATAAAATTTATATTCCAAAATTTTGAATAAGTAAAATTGGAATGAAAAAAATTTAGTAAAAAACTGGGATAACAATAAGTATCATTGTTCTGGATGTATTGGCTTTCAAAGTTATAATATCAAGTACTGGGAAATCTATTATCTCTTATGAAAATATTTTATTTGAATAATATTCAAAATAAAGATTCTATTTTACTAGACATAATTCTTATCAAGGAGAGAGAATAGACTCTGTAAGAGATTATAAATCATTATATATCACATGCATAGATGATATATTAATCCATATAATATATAAGGTTTTTATAGTATGAAATTAACGATATACAAAGTAACCACATTCTAAAAATATTCACCTTGCTTGGAACAAAAATTTCGTTGTTCTACGTTGAGGTACATTCTTTACTCAAACAACAACTCTGATTAGTGAAAATGTTCAATCATATTTCTCTCATATTTTTATATAAATGGACCAATCAGATCCACTCTATCTGGAAATCTAATGGACAAAAGTAGTTAACTAATCTTAAATCTTGTTACCGAGCTCTTTTTACTAAGAAATCTGATTTGCTTCTACCATACATATCAAGTCATACTTATAAACTATTATGTGTGATTGGACAGTGATTTAATGATGACCCTCCATGGATTCACCTATATGAGCTACACCTAGAGTTGCAAAGATCAGAGGTTGAATACCGCTCATAAATAACCCTAGGAACATTACAGGTATAGGAACTACTAAAGGTATTGGAGAAACAGGAACAGAAACTACCAATTCATCACCGAATATTTTTCCAAAAAGTAGAAAACTAAGTGATAAAGGTTTTGTAAAATCTTCTAATATGTTAATTGGTAAAAGTATTGGGGTTGGTTGAATATATTTAACAAAATACCCTAACCCCTTCTTTGGAAGACCTCCATAGAAATATGCTACTGACGTAAGTAAAGCTAGAGCAACCGTAGTATTAATATCATTTGTAGGTGCAACTAACTCCCCTTGAGCTAATTTTAGAATTCCCCAAGGAAGAATAACACCTTGCCAGTTAGAAACAAAGATAAATAGAAACATAGTTCCAATAAAGGGAACCCAGGGACCATATTTTTCCTCCCCAATTAAGTTCTGGTCAAGTCCCTAAAAAATTCGAGAATATATTCAACAAAATTTTGACCACTGATAGGAATGGTTTGTGGATCTCATACAAGTATGGTAGCTGAACCTAATAAGAAAACAATTATAATCCAAGAATTTATTAGTACCTATCCATGAACTTTAAACCCCCCTATTTACTAGTCAAATTGTTGACCCACCTCGACCCCAGATATATCGTAGATATGATTCAGTGTGACAATAGGAGATCGTACGATATCCATATCCATATTATCCCCTTGTAAAGATGAAATTAGAGAAGAAAAGAAATGATTTGATCAAATGAGAGATTCCTCAATTATTTCACTGTCATTAGAATTTTTGATGTCACGAGATAATAAAATGGTTATTCCCATAAGAATATTTTTTGATTTGGAGCAGCTAACGAAACCAATAAATGAAATTTACTCTTACGAGATTTGTTATGGAATAGCGACCAACTCAGTAATTTTTTAGGTCCTACCTCGTATCATTGGCTGCCTAGAATTGAGATATCCACGAGTTTTGGATCACAATTTGTATCAACCAAAAAAAAGGTCGAAATACGTGAAGTTCTACCTTCCCCAAGATCAATAAATTTTCAGGTCCTCCCCTCCCCACCGCCTTTTTCTATTTTATACATCATCATTGGCTGGCTGGAATTGGGAGTTCTACCTTCCCCAAGATCAATAAATCCTTGGGTCCTCCCCACCCTTGCCCCTTTTTTTCTATTTTATACCATCATCATTGGCTGGCTGGAATTGGGATATCAACGAGATTTGGATCACAATCTCTATCAACCAATAAAATTGTCGAAATACACAAAGTTATACATTCCCCAAGATCAATGGATTCTTCTCGTTGATTGGTAATTATCACAATATCGGGTAAGCTCGTCATGTATCTAATCTCACCTAGATATTTCTACAATTGGTCTAATTGTCTCTCGAGCATATGTGCTTCCTTTTTTGGAAGATGATTGAATCGTCTCGTATCTTGTTCTTATTTTAAATCCTCAAAATTCTGAAGTCTCGTTTATATAGTAGACCAATTAGTTAACATATCACCTAGCCATTTTCTATTTACATAATGACATCGAGCTTTTGTAGCAGCTGGTGCTAATAAATCAGTTTCTTGATATTTTGTACCAACTATCAGGAATTTTTTTCCTCTACCTCCTATATCAAACACCAGACCACAAGCTTCTAATAAAGAACAAGCAATTTTAGCCAGATTTATAATATGAGTACCTTTACGCTCTCTAAATAAAGTACCAATTTGGGGTTCCAATTCCTAGTTTTATGCCCTAAATGAACTCTTTCTTCCATCATCTCTTCCAAACCAATATTCCAATATCTTTTGCTCATTCTCATTCACTTTCCTCCCGAAAATAGCTAAATAAAATGTATCGTAATATCTAATTATTCCAATGGAATCGATTACATCTTAAAGATTGCCTGTCTGTTTAGTTTGTGATTGAAACGTTCTCACTCATAGAATATTTGATATTATTCCTATTATAGAAGAGATATTCATGAACATAAAAAGAAATCTCTTTCTCAATACTCGTTTAATGGTTGTTTTAACATATTCTGAGAAATTTCTTGACTGGAAAAAAAAGATACTTTGTCATGATGAAATAAAATATCCTTCACTTTGTTGCTAAATAGATCCATAGTCCCTATTCTTGGATCTACTCTATTCTGTTTCCCTGAATGATGAATATGATGCTCGGTACCGGCAGGTATCATTCCCCTGAGAACAAGATTTTCCTTCGTGCCTTTCAACCAATGGACACGACCTTGTAGAGCAGCTTTAGCTAAGACCCGAGAATTTTCTTCGAAACTCGCTGGGGATATAAAAATTTGAGTATTCATAGATGCCCTTGTTATTCCTAATAACATGGTTTGATATTAGATTGCCTCTTCCAGAGCACAATACATTCTTTTTTCTCATGATAATCCAATGAGTTTGCCCAGTGAAAAAACATTAGTCATTCCATCTTATGAAATTAATACATTTGATGTCATTTGGCATACAATAATCTTTATATTCTTATCACCAATTCGTACCCCTTGGGATCGGTAAACTTTTGTATATTTTTGCAATTCATGAATACTTCTTTTATATAGAGGTGTTTAGGAGGTGTTTAGCAAGTCGGCTAATTTATTGCTTTTGACCTTTTGATCTTTATAATTAAGTCTTTATAATTAAGTATAAAAATGGCCTATTTCATAAACATAACTATTAAGTAATATTAAAATTGATAATTGGTCGATGATCTATTTTATTCCATAACCTAATAATGTGATTGATAGTTAGTAGTTAGCTTATTTTATTCCATAACCTAATAATATACTTTTTATTTTAAGGAAACCATTTCCATCTTAAATATTATATAAAAATATATATTTTTATCCTTTTAAACTCATTTTAATAATATAAAAATGTATATTTTTATCTATTTTATAACTCATTTTACATTTTATGTTATTCTTAAAATATAAATAAAATACAATAGACGTATATAACAGACACTATGGATAAATAGACACTATGGATACATATGTTTTATTGAAGAAAATTATTTTCCAGCTCAGTGGGCGAGCAACTATGTTCTCTACTGTAATAAATAGAACCAACAGTTACAATGGAAGGAAAGGTTGATGTTATCTTACCTGCATTGAAGACATGTATATCCGTTCAAAATGTGCATCAACACCATCATGTTTATGCGTAGGTCTAATTCGTATACTTTGATAGAGAATTAAAGAATTAAAGTGGCACTCCAGTTTTAGGATGCTGTAAATAAAAAAAATCCAATAAAGTACGCAATCTTCCAAAATCAATGTAATATAACAATTTCTTTGATGTTATGTTGCAAGAGAATATAATTTTTTTTTTAAATATTTCTGAAAAAGAATCATTAAAAAGTTAAATTATGTTTTGTGTAATTGTTAAATTTAGTAAAGTATATATATTCTATTTTTCTGATTTTTAATTTATAATTTTTTAAGAGAAAATACAACCTTTTAACTATTAAACTCACTCAACTTATTTACTATACAATAAACATAGTCTATAATTTCAAAATTTTCAATAATTTCATTGTCTTTCATTTGCTTCTATATAATTTTAAAATTAAAAATATTAATTAAAATTATATAATTTAAAATTTCTAACATTAAATTTATAAATTTACAGGTTTACAAAATTAAATATTAAATAATTTATATTAAATAAAGAATAATTTAAATAATATAAAATTAAAACTATCCACAAGTACATAATAACACAGTCAAATTTTGACAATAAGTTCGACAAATAAAAACCCATATAACATATAAATTTTATCTGATAAATGGAAAGTAGGAAAACAACACTTACTTCTTTAGTAAAATACAAAAACCACGCCTATGCGGTAGCAGAAATTCACGTGTAGATTATCTCTATCTATGTTGACGTCGATTCTTCTGTGTTTCTGTAAATTTTAGATGTTGATTTTAATTGTTCCTCTGTCTTTTTTTCTGTGAACCTTGGATTTGGACTTGGTCATAGATGTGGACTTATTCATGGTCAATTTTGAAAAACAAATCCGAAATTCGCAGAAAAATTGATTAGTCCAATCATCATCTCAAATTTGTTTGACTTACGTGACATGAGCTGCATGCATTTTGAGGTAAATTTATATAGTTCTTTCGTTACGCATGGTAGAAGATTATATTTTTACTCGATCGATACTTATTTGATGGATTCTACGGACAAAGTTTTAATCAAAATTATGAAATTTCTATTCAAAAATTTTGATTAAGAAAATTTGGAATGAAAAAAATGGTTAAAAATTCGGATAATAATAAGCGTCATTTGTAGAGGAGAAGCATCATTGGTAGAGGAGAGTTGGACGGAAGAAATGTAATGCTGATCCTGTTATGAACAATGTCTTAAAAGCTAATTGGAAATACTTCTATCCGGTGCACTCACTATACATAGTATCACAACGAATGTGATAAAGCATCAATTGTATCATGATTACTCTAGTACAAATGTATAATATTCACATGACATTGTTTAACAACAAAATTTGTCAAATAATTTATGGTTTTTGGATTTTGGAAAAATAGTTGTTTGTTAGTTATTATTATTTTTATTCAAACATATGTGAATATTTAAATTTGTAATGATTATAAGAATATAATAATTATGAATATTGAAATTTGTAATGATTATAAAAATATAATAATTATGAATTATAACTTTTGGAATTTGGAAAAATAGTTATTTGTTATTTATTTATTTTTTAATTTAAAATTATGTCAATATTGAAATTTGTAATGATTATAAAAATATAATCATTATAAATTAATTGTATTTTTGTAAATATATGTTTAAGATCTCACCTTTTTACTTGTTATGAAAAAATATCTCAATTTAATTAATAAAAGTTGATTCCTATAACATTACACTTCATGTCAATATTCCACATTTTATTTTTGTTTAGTATTACTCAACAAAAATAAAGTACTATGTGTAGTAATAAATGGATTAATTGTTGAAATCACAAGCAATGATCCATTGGGCCTAATATTGAATAAGAGGCATCCATGATCAAGGGAACACATGGTTGGCTCCAACTCTATATCAGCTAATAATATTGAATAACAGGCATCCATGATCAAGGAAACACATGGTTGACTCTAATACTTTTCATAGCTACCATGGGGTAAAACAGTCATTCATGTGTGTGGAAAGAAAGTTTGTGTTTTTTTTTCCTTACATGCATTCCCACACATAACCTTTCTCCCACTTAGCATTAGAGGGGGGTGGGGGTGGAGGTGGGGTTGAGGGGAGGGAGAGGGAGAGGGAGAGGTAGAGGGAGTGAAACCATTTTGAAACATTTATTTTAATGGGCAATCACAAACGTTATATTAGTGGGGACCCAGATCGATGTGGGGTATAGTCACGAAACTAATTCATGTGTGTGTGTCTTTGATCATGATTAATTAGGGGCATTAGATTTCAATGGGGGTGCAAAATTGTTTGGTTGGTGGTGCTGGCTGGGAGGTGATATATTCTCAAGTAATTGGATTAAAGAGATCATTAACATTGATTGTCATCGGACCACAAGTCCATTTTAAACTACCATTGTAGTAAAAGCCCGATCTATGCTCTTCAAAGCTTCACTGTAGTACATTAATAGTAATTAGCATAGTTTACTACTATATAATACCTAACGAGCACTAGAATAAGGCTTTCATTAATACATTACCCAAATATTAAAATAACAATATCGTACTTGCTCTAGCCTTCCTCAAACAATATGATATTTGACACCGGATAAATCTTTAACATGTTACGTCAACGAGTCGAAAAATAAGAAAAGCCTTCTAGCCTAAATGAAATAAATTAATATGTGTGAAAATTTTCAGCTTTGAAGAATTGAAAAAATAATGTAAGTCAAAATTGGAGAATCCTTCCTTGAGATGAGATTTTTGTTATTGAATTCAAAAATATTAAAGGCTCATTATTAATTAATTAATAGTTTGTCTAAATTAATTAGTTTTATATTTATTTACTAAAGTCAATATTATCAAAACATCAATCTAATGATTAATATGATGATGACTGACAACCCACGATTTTTATAACCCAATGCGCTGGTAATCCTTAAGATTACTAGTTAATGATGATGGCTGACAACTCAAGATTTTTATAACCCAATACGCTGGTAATCCTTAAGATTACCAGTTGCGCTTGCAACTAGTAGCTAAAACTTTCATCCACCTAAGTGTTCTATTAAAGAGGTATTTTTATCGGTGGCTTTTGCCTTGGGTCGGGTGTCGTTATCGGGGAAAAACCCGGTCTTTGATGACTCCACCCTCGGTGCCCAATGATAAAATATTGGCCACAGGTTCAATGGATATTACTGATTGCGGGGGAGGGAACCCTCGTGATGTCATGCAAGGGTGAGGGGGCTCGCAGTTGTGGTTTCCCCTCATGGTTTTTATTGTACGTCTACTTCACCATTGATTCACACACAAAATGAATAGTGCATATTCCACATTGGGTTATAAAGTGAGGGCCATTTAAACCCAAGTGAAATACCAAATGTACAATGTGGCTCCCACTACTTGAATTATGTGACGCTACTCGGTTAGCCATCGGGGTCCTTTAAGAATTTTTCTAAAACACTATTTCCAATGCCTTATACCCCTTCCTTTGGTTATTTTGGTTTTCGACAAAACTGCCTACGTCAACATCGATTAGCTTTAGAGTTTTCCCGAATAAAGCAGGGATATTACGAACATAATGGTAAAAATTTTAAACGCTAGGAAGTCAATAAAATAAACTTGAGTGCATACTTATCTTGCTACTAAAATGCATGTGTCAATTATACTCAAGGTCGAGGATGCATTCATGTATATTTTCCGTTTTAAAATGACTGACCAAGATCGAAAGATATGAATGAGGAGAGTATGATAAGAATATCATGAGAATAATGAAAAAATAAGTAAATTATTCTCTCTTAATTTATGATGCACAACACGTGTATGAAGGTGGGGATGTGTGTAGAAGAAAGGTTCTCCCGCTCATACCCCTCTTTCGCATAGGTACTTTCTCACTTGTATATTTTGTTAATATAGAAGGTATACCTTGACTCGAAACATGGATGGTTGGTTTTTTCGAAAGGTTGGAGTTCTCTAGATCAAATTCCTTACTTCTTACACACACGTGACTCGTAAAAAAAAACAATAAAAAACTCCCAAAATCTACTACATGTAGCAATGTTAGTGTTAGCACAATCAAACCAAAATGCATATATTCAAAATCACATGAAATACACATAAGTTGGGTGGGAAAGGGGAATAGTTTTTTCATATTTTTTCAAAACACTTAAAAAAGTGTAGTCTTTTGAGGCCATTGTCCTCAACTCGTCCTCTTATAAAACCTCACAATCAGACTCATTGCTAACCTTGGTTTCTCCTAAGGATAAAATTGGATTATAAATTTAGCAACATTGTTATGTTCACTTCTCTCTCTAATTTTTATCCTTTAAGAGTTATACTTTTATATATGACTTTAAAAAATGATTAGATGAATTTGTACAATTTTTTGACTAATTTTTATTCAATCCTTTCATCATTATCTTGAATTATTTTTTACCCTTTCAACCCTTGTCTATGCACTGTAGCATCCCTAACCACTTGAACGCCCTATCATTGAGGTATCAAAGCATTGGAATATCCCCGCTAGGTCATATGGGGCATTGGAACTCTCTTTTCTACTATTCAGGGGCATTTAAGAGGAAAACCTAGACATTTTAAAGGTTTCCATTAAGTTTTTTTGCATCTTATCCTTCTTCTTATGTTTCTTATCTTGTAAACTTAGGGGAGTATCATTTTTGAGCTAGAGAATATGCCTCCTAATCTATGAGGGAATACGAGAAACCAATGGAAAAATACGTTAAAATATTTTATTAAGATTTGTAGAGAGAGGGATTCAATGTTGCAAAACTTACAAAGAATTGCAAAAGTCACAATTAGGTATATATGTTATACATCCATGAGTTAGGAATACCCATATCCATTACAAATAAATAGAGCATCATCGCCATCAAAATACACTGAAAACTCATGTCATAAAGGACTAATCATAAGAATACAATGTGCATCTCTATCACTATATATATCATGAGGACTATGGATTCCAATGAGAGAGTGCCTAGGTGTGGTCCTCAGAGTACATAATTCATTATCCATCATAGCTTGGGTGAGGTGACATGCATGTGTGAGGTAGCCTTAATACCCAAGATATTCAATTCGTCTCAAGGATATGACCTATTTACATGTGAAAGAATGAGCCAATAAGAAAATGAAATAATGGCTATCTCATAATGGAAGCTACATAAAGCCTACCAATAACCCTATCACAAAGGTAATCAAAGAGGTAAAAGATGTTATTCTATATTCTAACCCTTATGATCATACCAAGAAGTGATTGATGCTCAATGGCAAGATAGTCCCTAGGGTTTATAGAGCTCAAAAAATCCACAAGAATGACATTCCATTAATATGAATAGTGAAGACTATTGGCTCTCCAACCTATCAACTAGAAAACTTTATGGCCAAGTCCGTAAGCCCCTTAGTTGTCCATACTATATCATACATTAATGATTTCACTTATTTCGTTAAATTAATTAAAGACATGAAGCTAAATCTAGGAAACATCATAATCTGTTTTGACGTAGTACCCATCCTCACGTAAATCCGACTAAATGAAGTTATCCAAGTAATTAAAGAGGTGATTGACCCAGAAACAACAAAGCTTGCAGAAGCATGACTCAGAGCCACTTTCTTCAGCTCTGGAGGTGAATATTACAAGTAGACTAATGGAGTAGAAATGGGTTCCCCCCCTTTCCCGAATATTTGAAAACCTTTAAATGGAGAAATTTTAAAGTTTGGCCCTTAACGACTACCACCTAAATCCTAACATATGGAAAATATTTGTTGTGACACTAATCTCATGTAAATAAGAGCTCTTTAAATTCCTACATCACCTCAATACCATCTTTACTAACATATAATTCACCATGGAAATGCAATATAATGGTTGCATACCCTTCCTATATATTTTAATAATAAGGAAACTTGATGGACATTTAGACCCTAAAGTCTACCAAAAGAAGACTCACACTAAAAAATACCTTCATGTTAATTCCCATCACTTTCATGCAAATAAAATTGGTATCATTAATAAATTAGCCATTAGAGCCTTCAAAATATATAGAAAAGACCACAAGGAAGATGAGAAAAACCACTTGATTGAAGTCTTTAGTAATCTTGGTTATAGAAATAAAGATATATGGATTTCCCTTAAAAAGACATCAATAACACTAAGATACAAGACTGTGGAATGAAATCCTTCATTCCTTACCTTAAAGGAACCACTCATTAGATTGCCAATATTCTAAAATAAAAATATATCATAACTTCTTTTAGACCTCTTTCAGAGTCATAACCTTTTTCAGAAATCATAACAAGTGTAGAATTAGATAAGCCCTTGAAATAAAGAAACACCCTAATGAAAGTAATGGAGACATTGTCTTTAATATTAACACTAATTGGTTCCCCTTGCTCACGATGAACTATACATGATTCCTAACCATGTGTCCCCTTATTTTATTATTTCCCTTTTACTTTTCCTCTCATCCCTTCCCTTTCCCTATATGCTTTCTTTTAACCCTCTCCGTTGTCCCCATTTCTCTCTCTCTCTCTCTCTCTCTCTCTCTCTCTCTCTCTCTCTCTCTCTCTCTCTCTCTCTCTCTATATATATATATATATATATATATATATATATAATTCGAAAGGGTTATTATAATACATAGATTATAAGATACCTTAACTTTTACATATAACATGTCCTACGTTTCATATTTCATTATTAATTAACTAATTTCATTAATTTTAATATATATCTCTAAGTTTTACTAATTACTATAAAAACTTAGTATATATGTGTGTGTGTCTCTATGTGTGTTGCCCTTAGTCAGCCCTTAGGTTTCTTAACCATAAATGTCCACTATATATTCCTCCTTTGTTCTTCACATTTTTTCCATGTCTTGATAATGGACTTGGATAGTTTCTCTGAAACGTCATAAAAAAAACTCATATATGTGAACCTTCATATACCTATTAACAACTCTAATCACAAAAAAATGAACAATGTGAATGAGTTGATTTTGAGAATGTAAGGGGACCGCTTGATTATTACGAAATGATGGATCATATTAATAGATGTGAGGGGAACCATTAATGAAGAAATGGCTCCCAAGGTGCCTCATACAATATAGCAAGTTTGAATGCATAATTTGATGTCAAATTCTTGTATAATAGGCCAACATGGGAAAATGAGGAAAACCCACTATTAAGCATTAGGAAATAGGCCACTGAGGATTGAAGGTTCCAAGGTACTAACATGTTTCTATAAATAAATCGTGTAAAATGAATTGACATCAATGGAAAGATGTCCATAAAAGGAGGGCCCTGATGTATGCCCCATCATTTGACACAAAATTGACACCAATATGAGTTCGATGACAATATATGATGAAAAACTAATAAAAAAATAACATATGGATGGCCAACTCAAGAGGTCAAATGAGAATACAAATGGCCAACTTTTATTGGGACTTTTGTTGAACATATAATGGAACAACATAACTGTGAACTTGACAACTTGACTAAAGAACACCATTCAGATATAATGGTGACAAATGAGGAATCACGAGAGCCCATGGGACTAGAAGGATAACCAATCGAGTTAGGTATTGACTCAATAAAGGAGTGAATCAAATCATGCTGGTGATTTGGCTTAGAAGCCACGTGAAGGCCAACTGTAAAAGGATGGCTCAAACATGTGCCATCTTTAACAATGACTCACCATTTCCTTGATAGAATGAGCATGAATAATACTTCCCCCCATCTATTTTTTTTATATATGATCCCCTTCATAGTTTAAAACACATGAAAGAGAATAGAAGTGAGCTCAATAATTTTTTTCTCATTAAGTTTTAATGAGCCAAAAAATGTAATAAAATTATACTCTGATATGTGTCTTTTTCATAATATATTTTATATATTTATAAAAGGAGGTAAAAGTGTAGCCATTTTATTCTCCTGGTTTGACAAGAATGAGAATTAAAAAGATGTTTCTCATGGGATTTCATCTTGACTATAAAGTTGAAAAGAATGGAAAGAACTGAACATTTTCATAGGTTTAACAATCTTGTAAACATCAGGAAAAGAGGCTCGGGATTTTCATTATTTAACAAGGATGAAAATATGGCCAAACTAATGCTCGTTAGAGAGAGATGAGTGGCCTGATAGTAAGCATTTATTTCTGAAGTTGATGGAATCATCCTAAGGAAAGAAAGAAGAGGTGACAAAGCATATTGGAAATGGAGTTTCACTCACTTTAGTGGTCTCTTTGAAAGGTGGAGATAGGTTAAAATATTGAGGCAAGATTATGTGCAGGTAAAATTTCAAGTAGAACCACAAAGGTGGTGAGAAATATGAGATTAAATAACAACAAATGAACATATGGCATGTTATTAATAACCATTGGCATAGACAACCAAGTAGAAATGTGAAAAAGATTGGCAACCCCCTTTTATGGATTATAGTGGGCCACAAATAATAGAAAAGAGGGAAATGAGGCTCAATTTCAATTTCATTGTTGTGTAACCAGCTCCAAAAAGAGAAGAAAAGAGATATAAACGCCTTAGAAATGAGCCACTTCGAGGGGGAAACCTCCAATACATTACATAAATGAACAATTCTTGGATGATCCAATTTACAAAACCTCCTTTCTATATATAGGAGTCCATGGGGCCATAATTTAATCCTAGTGGGCCACAATGTAATCCTAGCCAACCTAAAAATAATAATTTAAGGACACAATAATAATAAAATGGGGGTTACAAGGGTACAATAATAACAACAAGGGGGTTACACTAACAACAATAAGGGACTATACTAGTAATATAGGGACCTAACATGCCCCTCTCCTTCAAAAAAGTGTTGTCCTCAACACTTGAGTAGCTCTGGGTGCTTGTGTATAAAATTCTCATCCTCCCATGTAGAATCTTCAGTGGGTAAGTTCTTCCACTTGATGAGATACTCTAAAATTGATCGATTCCGTAGCTGTCGAGTTCTTGTTTCCGTGACCGCTTTAGGTTCCAATATGATTTTTCCTTCCTCATCAAGTTCTGGAAATATTGTTTGAACTGGAAGATTTTCACCTATAACCTTCTTTAAGCATGAAACATGGAAAATTGGATGCACTCGTGAAGAAGCAGGAAGCTCCAATTTGTATGCCATAGTACCAATATTTTGCAACACCTTGTAAGGACCATAGCACTTTGGCGATAATTTATTATCCTTCTTTGCTTGCTTGAGGGACATTTGTTTGTATGGTTGTAGCCGTAAAAATACCCAATCTCCTACATCAAAACTTCTCTCGCTACGATGTTGATCTGCCCGTTGTTTCATTCGATTTTGTGCCAAATTCAGGTTATCCTTTAAGAGTTGGAGAACTTCTTGCTGATGCTCGATGTGATCTTCCACTGCTTGAACCTTCGAATTTTCTCTTAAATATTATGTGATGGATGGTGGATGATATCCATAAAGTGCCATAAATGGGGTCATTTTTGCTGCAGTATGGAAGGAAGTGTTATACCACCATTCAGCAAGAGGTAACCACTTGACGCATTGTGTTTGTTTATCAGATACAAAACAACGAAGATATCCTTCCAAACATTTATTTACGATCTCAGTTTGACCATCAGATTGAGGATGATAAGATGAGATATGAGCTAATTGAGTACCCAAACAAGAAAATAACTCCATCCAAAAAATTCCAGTAAAAATGGGATCTCTGTCGCTCACAATAACCCTTGGGCTTCCATGTAGCTTTTGAATTCTATCCATAAATGTAGTAGCAACTGTACTTGCTTTAAATGGATGAGATAATGCACAAAGTGTGCATACTTGGTAATTCTATCAACTACCACCATGATGACACTCTTTCCTTCGGACTTAGGTAAACCTGTGATAAAATCCATTGAAATCTCCTCCCAACGTTGACTTTGAATGGATAAAGGTTGTAGAAGTCCTGGGGTCTTAATTGTTTCCACTTTATTCTGCTGGCAAACCAAACATTCCGCCACAAACTTTCGAATATCAGATTTAAGGCCATCCCAAAAAAAATCTTTCTTCACCCTGTGGTAAGTTTTTAAAAATCCAGAGTGTCCTCCTAAAGGAGAAGTGTGCAATTCCAGAAGAATCTTTTGTTTCAGTTGGGAATTCTTACAAAGATATAAGCGATCTTTGTACCATAAGGAATCATTTTTTCCAACTAAATGTATCAGATGTACTAGGATCTTGCTGCAACTTTTGAATGAGTGTCCATACATCTTTGTCCTTCTTCCATTCATCTCTTGCTTCAGTTATCCAATCTGGCTGGATAATAGAAATGGCACAAAGCAATGCTTCCACCTCTTCATTCTTTCTTGAGAGTGCATCTGCAACAACATTAAGCTTTCCTTTTTTTGTAGATTATTTCAAAGTCATAACCCAACATATTTGTGACCCATTTTTGCTGCTCTTCTGAAGATAGTCTTTGTTCCAAAAAGTGTTTAAGACTATCATGATCAGTTTTTACCTTGAAGTATCTTCCCATTAGGTAAGTTCTCCATTTCTTTAGTGCATGCAGTATTGCTAACATTTCCTTCTCATAAATAGGTTTCTGTAAATACTTTCCTTTGATTGGACGACTTTCAAAAGAAATGGCTCTTCCTTCCTGCATTAAAACTGCACCAATTCCATTTCCTGAGGCATCACATTCCACAATAAAGGTTTTTGTGAAGTCTGGCGTAGCTAAGACCGGTGCTAGGCACATTGCCTCTTTAAGATGTTCAAAGGCCTTAGTTGCTTCAGGAGTCCATGAAAATGCATATTTCTTCAATAATGTTATTAGAGGTGCTGCTATTCTCCCATAATTCTTAACAAACTTGCGATAATACCCTGTTAACCCGAGAAATCCTCGCAACTTCTTTATGGTTGTGGGGACTTTCCATTTCTTAATGGCTTTAATTTTGTTAGGGTCTACTTTAACACCCTCGTGAGATACAATATGACCCAGATATTCCACCTCTTGTACTCCAAAGAAACATTTGATTTTTTTTGCATATAATTGTTTCTCCTGCAATAGTTTGAGCACCCTGTCAACATGTTCAACATGATCCTTCCAAGACCTGTTGTAGATTAGTATATCATCAAAAAATACTAGCACAAATTTTCTAAGGAAGGGTTTGAAAATGGAATTCATCAACCCTTAAAATGTAGAAGGTGCATTGGTAAGGCCAAAAGGTATGACCAAAAATTCATAATGACCCTCATGAGTTCGAAATGTTGTTTTTGGAATATCTTCAGTCTTCATTCTAATTTGATGATATCCTGAACGAAGATCCAACTTGGTAAAATAAATTGCTCCATGTAATTCATCCAATAATTCATCAATCACAGAATGGGAAATTTATCTTTAATGGTGAGCTTATTGAGCTCCCTATAATCCGGACACATGCGCCATGATCCATCCTTCTTGTGTACCAATACTACAGGAGCAGAGAAAGAACTTTGACTAGGTTGAATTATACCCACCTCTAACATTTCCGCAATCATACGTTAAATTTCGCTCTTTTGGACGTAAGGATATCTATAAGGCTTGATGTTTGGAGGAACACTTCCTGGAATCAAATGAATAGCATGATCATGATCACGAATAGGTGGTAGTCCTTTGGGAGTTTCAAACACCTTGGAATGATTGTCCAAGACTTGTTGGAGATCTGCAGAAATAGATGATTTTGATGTTGGAACTTCTAGTGAGCATAATTGTGCAATTACACCTCGTTTTTCTTTCTTTAGAAGCTTTGTCATGACATTAGAGCTTATTATCTTTCCCGGCTTCCCTGCAATACCCCGTAATTCGACTTCCTTTCCTTCTGAAAAAAATTTCAAGAAAAGTTCTTGAAAATTAAAAGCTACCGTCTCCAAAGATTGTAACCATTGTACTCCTAGTACAACATCAGCACCTCCCATAGGAATGGAAAGCATTGGACTAGTCAATACATATTCCCCCATGGTTAGCTTGATATTATGAAATTTTCCAGAGCAATTTATAGTTCCTCCATTTGCAACCATCACTTGACATTCTGGTGCTGGGTATAGGAAACAATTTAATTCCTTGGCTACCTTACAATGAATAAAATTATGGGTGCTACCTGAATCAATCAACACTATTACATTTTTCTTCTTGATTTGTCCTTCTATCTTCAGAGTTTGAGGAGTGGTAATTCCTGCTAGTGCATTACACGATATGGTCGGATTCATTTCTTCCTCTTCTAGGGTTGGTTCCTGGTGTATATCCTCTTCTTGTTCATTTTCTTCTTCCTCTTCACAATCTATGTAAAATAATTTCTTCTCAGCACACTTATGACCTTTATTGTATTTTCTATCACAACCGTAGCAAAGCCCTTTTGCTATTTTTTCTTCCAATTTTTGTGGTGTCAACCTTGTAGGTTGTGGAAATCTAGGCATATAAACACTTCCTTCTTTATAGAAGTGAGTGGTAGGCTTCCTTGTCGCCATAATTTTACATTCAATTTTTCTTGCCAACCTGAATGCCTTCTCCAATGAATCAGGTTCCAAAACACGAAATTCATGTTGGATGTTATCCTTTAAAGTACCTATGAAGAGATCAATCTTGTGTTCCTCTAGAATATCAGTTACCCTTATATTCAATTTTTGGAAGTCCTCAATGTGCTCCCCCACTAAACCCTTTTGTTTGAGATTTATCAATTGGCTAAAGAAGGTGTTGTTCTTTGTATCCTCATAATGTGCTATCATTTCCTCCGTAAAAATTGACCAAGTGACAATTTTTTTACGGGAGCAAAGCCATTGATACCATACAAATGTATTTTGTTCTAAATGTAAAGTTGCAATGCGTACCTTTTGTGTGTTTTGCACGTTATGGAGATCAAAAAATTGCTCCATCTGTAGTATCCATGTTACAGGATCCTTTCCATCAAACTTCCTCATATCCATTTTTGGAATATGGTGGTTCTTCCCACCAAAATTCGAGTTTATGAAATCATGATTAACATTTATTTTGTTCTCATCATGAGGTTCTTCTCCTATATTTCCGCTATTAGGAATCATTTCTGGTTTTAAGCTTGTCATCAAGCCTTCCATGTATGCTTTTAGATCATTCTTCATGTTTTCCATGTTGTCTTTCATGTCATCCATCTTAGCTTCCATGCCCACTTCCATGCCATCCATCTTAGCTTCCATGCCATCCATCTTAGCTTCCACACCATCCATCTTAGCTTCCATGCCTTTCTTCAAACCATCCATCTTCACTTCCATGCCTTTCTTCAAAACTTCCATTTCATTTTTTGTTGCTCTTTGCGAGAGTGAAAATTGTTGCACTTGCTCTTGTAATTTTGATAGATCATGTTGCAATTCTTCATCTTCATGAGTCATAGTAGAGCCTTCTGAAGGCTTAATGGGTGTTGAATTATTTTTTGGGGCCATTTTAGAATCCAATATTGATATCTATTCTACAAGATTCCCTTGGAATCAATTCAACTTGATTCTTCAAACAAGACTTATGCAATTCGGAAAAAAAATACACACCTTTTACTTGCTTTGAGGAGCTCGATATTGAAATTGAATTATCTCTGTAATTGAAAATCTTAGATATCTGAAATTCAGCCCTGTAGTAGCCCTCTGAAGCTTCTTTCAAATTCCACAGGTCTGACCTGATTTTGATTCTCCAAGACAAAGTTGTGTCCAATCTCCCACAATGACCTAATTCTGGACTGGTTCAGTAGAGCGAACTTGTACGACTTGCCACGTGTCACTGTTTTGTCCTTTGTCTCTGAAATTGATAGCCAAGAAACTAAAGTCCGTGTAATTGTGACAAATTTATACGGCACTCCAATCCGATCCACAGAGAGAGAGTTATTGAACTTTTCCCACGATCACCTCTTTGAGATGAAATTCAGGAGCCTGAAAAAGCACTACCTTCCACAGATCATATTTCCAAAAATATTGCGAACCAAGCTCTGAAATTTTTTGACGAATTTCCTCAGGATTTTAGCTTCGCACCATATGAATTTCAGATTCTGAACCTTCGTATAAAAATAGTTATAGCGAAAATGCCACGATTACCTGTTTAGGAGCCTGAAAAAAGACCTAACTTCCACAGATGATATCTCCAAAAATATTGCGAACCAAGCTCTAAATTTTTATGAAATATTCCTCAGGATGTCGGCTTCGTACCCTAAAAATTTCAGCTTCTAAAACTTTGTAGAAAAAAAGTTATAGCAAAAATGCCACGATGACCAGTTTGGAGCCCGAAAAAGACCTAACTCTTGCCGTATCATATCTCCGGTATTTATCGAGGAACCAGCCCAAATTTTTAGATTATATTCCTCAGATTTCGCCGCACCCTAAAACTTTCAGCTTCTGAAACTTCATAGAAAAAAAGTTATAGCGAAAATTCCACGATGACCTGTTTGGAGCAGCGAAACCCTAGAATCCAAAGCTCTGATACCAAATGTTGTGTAACCAGCTCCAAAAAGAGAAGAAAAGAGATATAAATGTCTTAGAAATGAGCCACTTCGAGGGGGAAACCTCCAATACATTACATAAATGAACAATTCTTGGATGATACAATTTACAAAACCTCCTTTCTATATATAGGAGTCCATGTGGCCATAATGTAATTCTAGTGGGCCACAATGTAATCCTAGCCGACCTAACAATAATAATTTAAGGGCACAATAATAATAAAATGGGGGTTACAAGGGTACAATAATAACAATAAGGGGGTTACACTAACAACAATAAGGGACTATACTAGTAATATAGGGACCTAACATTCATGGTGGGATCTAAAAAGGGTTATATTCCCTATAAATGATCACAACATGGACATCAATATGGTATTCAAGTGGCACACTAAGGCATGAATGGAGGGAAGGCTATGTCGCACTAGTTATGATGTGAGAAAAGGCATGGTCATTTTCACAACTAGATGGGGAATAAAATATGTAATTATAAAATGGTATAGATAAGGTCAATAAATTCATGGAATATTTGAATATGTATCCTTACCCTATATGCTAGTATGGAAAGTATAACTCAAGACAACAAATTTTAACTTTAATTATCAATATCCTTATTCAAAATGAGTCGAAATATCCTTATAGATGTGTTAGTATCATGAAAATAATAATAATAATAATAATAATAATAATAATAATAGTAATAATACTAATAATAATAATAATAATTATTATTATAATTATATTTATAATTCCCCATATGCGGGTGACAACAAAAGTACGAATGACAATCATCTCTGCAACGCCCATGACGACGAAGATCTGCAGCACAGATCCTCACCCGATGTGGATCCTCAAACCGGTAACCATTCACATGAGATGAATGAGATAAGGCATGATGAAGATATGCTTGGACAACTTCACCCACTCCAGGGTACCTCTCTGCAACAATCATCCTAAATGAGAACCTGGATTGATATGTCAATGATTCGAATGGAAAATGGCATCCACCCATGGTATTCATCTACCCATGTTATCCATCCACCCATGGAATTTACCCATGGTATTGTAAATGGCATCGACCCATGGTATTCATCCACCCTTTGTATTTATTCGCCCATGGTATTGTAAGTGACATCTATCCATGATATTCATTCACGCATGGTATGTATCCATGGTATTCATCCACAAGTGAGATTTACCAATGGTATTGTAAGTGGTATCTACCCATGGTATTGATCCATGGTATTGTAAGTGGTATCTACCCATGGTATTGACCCATGGTATCCACCTATGGTATCTACGCATGGTATTGTAACACAAAAAAGGCTATAAATAACAAGCCTCAGTTTGTAAAAGGACATATTTTCCACCACAATGTAGCTCCTACAGTTTTTCTCTATTTTAATAAAACAAGTTTCTTTCTTGTTTTATTTGCTTTTGTTCTCCCTTTTTTTTTCTGGCATTCTAATTTTGCAGATCTTTTCAGATCCATTTCAATTTTTTAGATCTTGGGGGCCTCCCCCCAAGATCTATATCAGTGGTATCAAAGCTAGGTTACGCCTCCATGGGAATGAGGGTTTGAAACATATTTCAGTTTCAATGTTTTGCAGCAACCTTCAGCAAACTCCATGATTTTTTTTTTGGCGGCGAGTTTGCAGATAGATATGAAACTTTTGGTGAAAATTTTATGAAAAAAAAGACTAGATCTGGATTCTTTGCAAGATATTACTCAAATTCAAAAAAAAAAATCGGCCGAACTGGAGTTCAGATGAGGGAGATATCGTTGATTCAAAATCAGCAATGTTGCAGCAATTTTTATGACGACAATTCATGGATGACGGATCTCCTATCATTTATTGTAGTTTTCAGTGGGAAATTTTAGCTAAATTCTTATAGATCTGCGCTCCCCTTGAAAAATCACCCGATTTTGAAAAACCAAATCGGTCGATTCGGAGTCAAGACGAGGGATTTATCGTTGATTTAAAATCAGCTCTTTTTTTAGAAATTTTGTGACGACGGGACAGTTCCAGCATGAATCTGAGAGTCTAAGGTCTCCAAATATCGATTTTAAGCACACGAGAAGATGCATAATGATGATTCCATTTCCAAAAATAGGTTATAATAAATATTATGAGTTATATTGACAGAGTTATGCTCATTTTAAATTTGGAGCAGCATTCGGAGTGGGTTCCCTTTGGAGATGTGCCTTCCCACCTCGCTTTAGTAGGCACCTGCTTCACATTCATTAGTTTCAGCATAGCAGCATTCATCTTAGGTTATTTGGAGATGTGTCCTCCGACCCCAAGCTATGTAGGCACCTACTACTTCATCAACAATCAACAACACGGTTATGGGTTAACTACACAAAATACTTCTCATCGAAGTCCATTTGCTACGCCGCACACTGTTAGTAACACAGTTGGTCACAAGCATTACAGGGTATCTCTATCCTCGGATCTTCGTTTTTCATGGTTTTAGTCCATCCACAAACCCACACTCCATCGAAGTCCATTTGCTAGGCCTCACACCGTCAATATCACAGTTGGTCACAAGCATTACAGGGTATCTCTATCCTCGGATCTTCATTCATCATGGTTATGGGTTAACTACAAAAAACCCTTCTCTCCAGTGGCTCTTCATATTCAAAAAAGTCTTCTCAGGATGGAACTTCATGTAATGGGGACCATTTCTTCTTAAGGAGGGAGGAATGATCTAAATGGAAAATGGCATCCACCCATGGTATTCATCTACTCATGTTATCCATCCACCCATGGAATTTACCCATGGTATTGTAAATGGCATCGACCCATGGTATTCATCCACCCATTGTATTTATTCACCCATGGTATTTTAAGTGACATCTATCCATGATATTCATTCACCCATGGTATGTATCCATGATATTTTTCCACACATGGAATTTACCAATGGTATTGTAAGTGGTATCTACCCATGGTATTGATCCATGGTATTGTAAGTGGTATCTACCCATGGTATCCACCTATGGTATCTGCGCATGGTATTTTAACTCAAAAATGACTATAAATAACAAGCCTCAGTTTGTAAAAGGACATCTTTTCCACTACAATGTAGCTTCTACAGTTATTCTCTGTTTTAATAAAACAACTTTCTTTCTGGTTTTATCTGCTTTGTGTTCTCTCCTTTTTTTTTATGGCATTCTAATATTGTAGATCTTATCAGATCCATTTCATTTTTTTAGATCCTAGGGGCCTCCCCCCAAGATCTGGATCAGCTAATCAGCCATAACTCTTCACTCGAGCCCGCTCATGAAATCAGTTATTGCACGCAGCTGCATGTGAGGCTGAATGATGACCTACCCCCTTGCATGTGTCAAATATTTTTAAGAGGAAGTCCCCTTAGAACAAAGAGACACACAGTCAGTTCCTTTAGTCTTCCTTGTTGATTTTGTTCTTTCCCTCCTGCGCCACCAACCTACTGTGCAGCCCTATTCCTAGAGTCGTGCTGCACAAACATCTTTGGGCTACGATTCATCTTGCCTGTGCTTCTTATCCCAGCTCAATATGTCCCTCCAGCCTCAGTTGTCCATGTGCACCCATTAGTCTTTGATCTCCCTCTCATTGTTCCCCATGTCCACTTGCTTTTCCCATGCTTCATTCCTCTCCCCTTGCTACGCATCTTTCGATGTTCGTCACTCCTCTGCTTCTGTAGGTAATTTCTCCTAGGTTGCGCCAAAGAACCAGTCGTGGAGGGCAGAGAGGGGCACTCAGTGATCGTTACCACCATGGGACGGACAATCTTCTATAGTCTGTTGAAGGCTCCTCCTCAAGAAATTACGCTAGATAGGAGGAGGAGGCCCCCTTGCAAGCTTCGCAAAGAGGTAGATGTGGACCTCAGAAGTCTACCATCACGCATTAGGCACACACCCCACTTCGCAAGACTGTCCCTCTGCTGGCTCTGGAGGATGAGGATGATGAGTCAGATGTATGGATTATGGATTCAGAAGGCACTTGGACATGCGTCCTTGATGCAGAGTACCTGGTGGCTCCCATCCTCTCCACACTGGTCCCCAAACCTACACGTCCACCCACTAATACAAAAGAATCGGCTGTGCAGGTGTACGCCTGCCCCATAGTGGAGGAAGAACCAAACAATAATGATGAAGTTAAAGACTAAGGACTGCGAAGCTGCTCAGTTCTTCCTTGGTTTTTTTCATGCATGCTATTACCACAGATTCTCATGTTATACTTATTCTTCCACACATTTTGTAATTTCTAGATACACCAACCCTGTTGCACATTTTGTAATATCTCGTTTTAATTATTTTCCAGGTTGGTTTCTTCCACGGAGGCAACCCCGAAACCACACAACTAAGGTTGGGATTGGTTAAGAACAGCTTACCAACCCAGCCTGTAGCATATGTAATGTTTCTCTTTTCGAATTAATATATATTTGCCTAATTTACCAAAGAAAAAGGTAATTATAATTATAATTATAATAATAATAATAATAATCATTATAATAATAATATCCTAGAAGATGAATTATATAGCAATAAAATGCATGGTTAGTGTGAAAAATGATACTTAAGAACTACTTGCCCTCTGTAAAAGGAGAAATTTGTGACTATTGTATGCATTATTTAGCCAAAGTGAGAGGAAGTTTTGAAAAAATCACTTCTTTATAGAACTTATTCTTTAGAATCTAGGAGCATCAAACCACCAATTGAAATTCCATCACCACCACGTAAGATCTATTTCCCTCCTCTTTAATTTAAGTAACTTTTTGTTTCATTTTCCTTGATATTCAGGGTTGGCAGAACCCCTTATTTAATTAGAGAATGCCTAACACTCTCTTAGAGGAAAATCAAGGCGTTGGAAAATTTATTCATTGACCTTGTTAAGACAGACAAAGAACTCAACTATCTTGGTAGGCTTGGGAAGAGCATTGGACCCTTAAGAACTCATATCTATGATCCCAAATGTAAGGTTTTTCTTGTGAAAGTTGAGATATAATATGTCAATAATTTTTACTTGTTGATTTCGTATTTCTATCATCATGATTAAGTTGAAAGGGAAAAGATGATGCTAATGATTTGGAATCTATGACGGACCCATGCACTCTAAATGCTTTGTGCAACTACATCCTTTTGAAGTTCTCTAGGACTAAAAGTATGAAGGAACAACTAATTTTGTTGGAAAGGATCATTCGATGGTGGGATCCTATGACACAATTGTTTGAAGTGAAGAATCTCGTGTTAGACATATATGCAGAGGATATCTACTTCCTCACAACCATTTTGAGGCATGGGGTCCTAATAGTGGTATCTAGAGGGATACTAGTTGGAGAGAGATAAAAAGTGACTTTATGGATGGATACTATGTTCCCATTATGTGGAAAGCATGTGGGAAGATCATTATCAAGGATATTGTGGATATAAATCTTTACACTATCTTTTCCAAGGTCACTTATTTAGTGGGTATACCATTATTCCACACTCATCTTCAAAAATGTAAGTTGATGTCGCATTTTGGTGCATGACCCTAACAACATTCAACCAGTGTGAGGTACTCTTGGAAAACCTAAAGAATTAGATAAAGATTAAGGTAAAAATTGGGCCTCACAACAAAAATATACAACAAAAATCAACTTTATAAGAACCAATAGGATTCAATATGATGATGTCATCCATGGGGAATCATTCACCATTTTTGGACTAAAAAGGTAAAAGGATTAAAAAAAATTGATTTTTCTTCTCGTATTTTCAACTTAGTTCCCTACAATTTTACTCAAATTTTGGTGAGAGCACCCATTAGATGTGGAATTTAATTTTGAATCAAAGGAGTACCCATGCTACATACTTTTGATGGACCCTACTGCACGATAAATGTGAAATACATTAAAAATTATATTTACAATCTTTTTTTTTTCATGTATTTCACCTTTTCCTTGTATGAGGGCACAGCATAAGTATGCAACATGAGTACTCCTTGGATGAAAATTAAATTTTACATGAAAAGAGTGCCCCTGCTTGGCATTTAAGTAAAATCGTAGGGAGATAATTTGAAAATGTGAGTTGAAAAAGTAGTGTTTCCTTTTTTCCCTCCAAAAAGTGATGAGGTTATCTAATATTATTTTATTATTTCCACTATTATTTTATAATATTCCTTAGGAGGCTCATTTCAGCCCTCAAAATAAATCTAATGGAAAAATTGGCTAAAGGTATAATAGGGAAGTAGAAACAATTTGGATATGGTAGTATCACTGTGTCATTCTTATTTAACCGAGTGCCACTATTACTACCAAAACTCGCATCACCACACCACATCCAGGGAGGTATGGTCCATGCATGAACTAGTCAAATGAATTGATGGAGATTTTGGGAGTCAGAGCTCAGACACAAGAATATGAATTAGAGTACTTAAATTGTGTTAGGTAGATGTATTGCTATTTTAGTCCCTTATTATTATTAGCGTAGCCCCCTTATTTTTATTGTGGCACCCCTGTAAACCAAATATTGTCATTATTGTGCCCTTACATTATTATTGTTAGGTCGGCTAGGATTATATTGTGGCCCCATGGACTCCTATATATAGAAGGAGGTTTTGGTCATTTGTATCATCCAATAATTGTTCATTTATGTAATGTATTGGAGGTTGCCCCCTCGAAGTGGCTTATTTCTAAGGCGTTGATATCTCTTTTCTTCTATTTTTGGAGCTGGTTACACAACATTTGGTATCAGAGCTTTGGATTCTAGGTTTTCGCTGCTCCAAACAGGTCATCGGTGGCATTTTTGCTATAAAATTTTTTATACGAAGTTTCAAAAGCTAAAATTTTTAGAGTGCAAAGAAGAAATCCTGAGAAACATTGTCACAAAATTTTAGATCTTGGTTCAAATATTGTTGGAGATAGGATCCTCGAGAAGTTAGGATTTTTTGTGTTTCCTAAATTTAACCTAAACAGGTCATCGTGGAATTTTCTCTATAACTTGTTTTCTACGAAGTTTCATAAGCTGAAATTTTCGTAGAGAGAAGTAGAAATCCTGAGCAACGTCGTGGAAAATTTTTAGAGATTTATTCGCATTATTTTGGGAGAGAGGATCTGTGGAATTTAGGGCTTTTTTCAGGATTCCAAATTTCATCTCAAAGAGGTGATCGTGGGAAAATATTCATAACTCTCTCTTTGAGCATTAGATTGGAATTCTATAAAAAATGGCCGCAATTACACAAGATGTAATTTATTTTCTATCAATTTTAGAGCCAAAGGAGGAAACAATGAGACGTGGCATGTCATACAGGTATTCTCTACTGAACTAGTCCATAATTGGGTCATTATGGGAGATTCAACATAACTTCGCCTTGAACTATCCAAATAAGGTTAGGCCTATGGAATTCGAAAGAAGATTCAGAGGGATACTACAGGACCAAATTTAAGATATTGAAGATCCAAAATTATAGAGATAATTCAGTTTCAGTATCGAGCTCCTCAACAAATAATAGTAAGGGCATATTTTTTCGAATTACATAAGTCTCGTTTGAAAAAATTAGTTTGAATTTATTCCAAGGGAATATTGAAGAATATATATCAGTATCGGGTTCTAAAATGCCCCCTATAAAATATTTCAACACCCATTAAGCCTTTAGAAGGCTCTACTATGACTCATGAAGACGAAGAAATGCAACAGGAGATATCAAAATTACAAGAGCAAGTGCACCTATCGCAAAGAGCAACAAAAAATGAAATGGAAGTTTTGAAGAAAGGCATGGAAACCAAGATGGATGGTTTGAAGAAAGGCATGGAAGCTAAGATGAATGGTTTGGAAGCTAAGATGGATGACATGGAAGCCGGGCATGGAAAATTTTATGGATGACATGGAAGCGATATCAAGTGAAAAATGGGAAAACATGAAGAATGATCTAAAAGCAGACACTCTAACGTTTGGGAAAGTTGATACAAAAATTTTTTCCAATGGCGAAAATATAGTAGAGGAAACTCACGATGAGAACAAAATAAATGCTAATCGTGATTTCATAAACTCTAATGTTGAAGGAAAGAACCACCATATTCCAAAAATGGATATGAGGAAGTTTGATGGAAAGGATCCTTTAACATGGATACTACAGATGGAGCAATATTTTGATCTCCATAACGTGCAAAACACGCAAAAGGTACGCATTGCAACTTTACATTTAGAACAAAATACATTTGTATGGTATCCATGGCTTTGCTCCCGTAAAAAAATTGTCACTTGGTCAATTTTTATGGAGGAAATGATAGCACATTATGAGGATACAAAGAGCAACACCTTCTTTAGCCAATTGATAAATCTCAAACAAAAGGGTTTAGTGGGGGAGCACATTGAGGACTTCAAAAAATTGAATATAAGGGTAACAGATATTCCAGAGGAACACAGGATTGATCTCTTCATAGGTACTTTAAAGGATAACATCCAACATGAAGTTCGCGTTTTGGAACCTGATTCATTGGAGAAGGCATTCAGGTTGACAAGAAAAATTGAATGTAAAATTATGGCGACAAGGAAGCCTACCACTCACTTCTATAAAGAGGGAAGTGTTGCTACTCCTAGATTTCCACAACCTACAAGTTTGACACCACAAAAATTGGAAGAAAAAAGAGAAAAAGGGCTTTGCTACAGTTGTGATAGAAAATACACTAAAGGTCATAAGTGTGCTGAGAAGAAATTATTTTACATAGATTGTGAAGAGGAAGAAGAAAATGAACAAGAATCTTCAAAAGAAGAAGATATACACCAGGAACCAACCCTAGAAGAGGAAGAAATGAGTCTGACCATATCGTGTAATGCATTGGCAGGAATTACCACTCCTCAAACTCTCAAGATAGAAGGACATATCAAGAAGAAAAAGGTAATAGTGTTGATTGATTCAGGTAGTACCCATAATTTTATTCATTGTAAGGTAGTCAAGGAATTGAATTGTTTCCTATACCCAACACTAGAATGTCAAGTGATGGTTGCAAATGGAGGAACTATAAATTGCTCTGGAAAATGCCATAATATTAAGCTAACCATGGGGGAATATGTATTGACTAGTCCAATGCTTTCCATTCCTATGGGAGGTGCTGATGTTGTACTATGAGTACAATGGTTACAATCTTTGGGGACGGTAGCTTTTAATTTTCAAGAACTTTTCTTGAAATTTTTTTCAGAAGGAAAGGAAGTCGAATTACGGGGTATTGCAGGGAAGCCAGGAAAGATAATAAGCTCTAATGTCATGACAAAGCTTCTAAAGAAATAACAACGAGGTGTAATTACACAATTATGCTCACTAGAAGTTCCAACATCAAAATCATCTATTTCTGCAGATCTCCAACAAGTCTTGGACAATCATTCCAAGGTGTTTGAAACTCCCAAAGGACTCCCACCTATTCGTGATCATGATCATGCTATTCATTTGATTCCAGGAAGTGTTCCTCCAAACATCAGGCCTTATAGATATCCTTATGTCAAAAAGAGTGAAATTGAACGTATGATTGCAGAAATGTTAGAGGAAGGTATAATTCAACCTAGTCAAAGTTCTTTCTCTTCTCCTGTAGTATTGGTACACAAGAAGGATGGATCATGGCGAATGTGTCCGGATTATAGGGAGCTCAATAAGCTCACCATTAAAGATAAATTTCCCATTCCTGTGATCGATGAATTATTGGATGAATTACATGGAGCAATTTATTTTACCAAGTTGGATCTTCGTTCAGGATATCATCAAATTAGAATGAAGACTGAAGATATTCCAAAAACTACATTTCGAACTCATGAGGGTCATTATGAATTTTTGGTCATGCCTTTTGGCCTTACCAATGCACCTTCTACATTTCAAGGGTTGATGAATTCCATTTTCAAACCCTTCCTTAGAAAATTTGTGCTAGTATTTTTTGATGATATACTAATCTACAGCAGGTCTTGGAAGGATCATGTTCAACATGTTGAAAGGGTGCTCAAAATATTGCAGGAGAAACAATTATATGCAAAAACATCCAAATGTTTCTTTGGAGTACAAGAGGTGGAATATCTGGGTCATATTGTATCTCACGAGGGTGTTAAGGAAGGCCCTAACAAAATTAAATCCATTAAGGAATGGAAAGTCCCCACAACCATAAAGAAATTGCAAGGATTTCTTGGGTTAACAGGGTATTATCGCAAGCTTGTTGAGAATTATAGGAGAATAACAGCACCTATAACAACATTATTGAAGAAAGATACATTTTCATGGACTCCTGAAGCAACTAAGGCCTTTGAACATCTTAAAGAGGCAATGTTCCTAGCACTGCTCTTAGGTATTTCAGACTTAACAAAAACCTTTACAGTATTATGTGATGCCTTAGGAAATGGAATTGGTGTTGTTTTAATGCAAGAAGGAAGACCCATTTCTTTTGAAAGTCGTCCAATAAAAGGAAATTATTTACAGAAATCTATTTATGAGAAGGAAATGTTAGCAATACTACATGCACTAAATAAATGGCGACCTTACCTAATAGGAAGAAACTTCAAGGTAAATAATGATCATGATAGTCTTAAATGCTTTTTGGAACAAAGACTACCTTCATAACAGCAACAAAAATGGGTCACAAAGATGTTGGGTTATGACTTTTAAATAATTTATAAAAAAGGGAAGCTAAATATTGTTGCAGATGCACTCTCAAGAAAGAATGAAGAGGTGGAAGCATTACTTTGTGCCATTTCTATTATCCAACCAGATTAGATAACTGAAGCAAGGGATGAATGGAAGAAGGACAAAGAAGTGTGGACACCTTCAAAAGTTGCATCATGATCCTAGTACATCTGATACATTTAGTTAGAAAAATGATTCATTATGGTACAAATATCTCTTATATCTTTGTAATAATTCCCAACTAAAAAAAAAGATTCTTTTCTAATTGCACACTTCTCCTTTAGGAGGACACTCAGGATTTTTAAAAGCTTACCACAGGGTGAAGAAATAATTTTTTTGGGGTGGCCTTAAATATGATATTCAAAATTTTTTGGCAGAATGTTTGGTTTTCTAGCAAATTAAATTTCAGACGATTAAGACCCCAGGTCTTCTACAACCTTTATCCATTCCATGTCAACGTTGGGAGAAGATTTCAATGGATTTTATCATAGGTTTACCTAAGTCTGAAGGAAAGAGTGTCATCATGGTGGTAGTTGATATACTTACCAAGTATGCACACTTTTGTGCTTTATCTCATCCATTTAAAGCAAGTACAATGGCTACTACATTTATGGACACAATTAAAAAGCTACATGGAAACCCAAAGATTATTGTGAGTGAAAAAATCCCATTTTTACTCGAAATTTTTAGACGGAGTTATTTTCTTGTTTGGGTACTCAATTAGCTCATAGCTCATCTTATCATCCTCCATCTAATGGTCAAACTGAGATAGTGAATAAATATTTGGAAGGATATCTTCATCGTTTTTTATCTGATAAACAAACGCAATGGTTCAAGTGGTTACCCCTTGCTAAATGGTGGTATAACACTTCCTTCCATACTGCAGCAACAATGACCCCATTTATGGCACTTTATGGATATCATCCACCGTCCATCACATCATCTTTAAGAGAAAATTCTCAGGTTCAAGCAGTGGAAGATCACATAGAGCATCAACAAGAAGTTCTCCAACTCTTAAAGGATAACCTAAATTTGGCACAAAATTGAATGAAACAATAGGCAGATGAACATCGCAGAGAGTGAAGTTTTCATATAGAATACTGGGTATTTTCACGGCTACAACCATACAAACAAATTTCCCTCAAGCAAGCTAAGAAGGACAATAAATTATCTCCAAAGTACTATGGTCCTTACAAGGTGTTGAAAAATATTGGTACTATGGCATACAAATTGGAGCTTCCTGATTCTCCGCGAGTGAATCCATTTTTCCATGTTTCATGCTTAAGAAAGTTTATAGGTGAAAATCTTCTAGTTCAAACAATATTTCCAGAACTTGATGAGGAAGGAAAAATTATATTGGAACTTGAAGTGGTCATGGAAACAAGAACTTGACAGCTACAAAATCAATCTATTTCATGGTATCTCATCAAGTGGAAGAACTTACCCACTGAAGATTCTACATGGGGGGATGAGAATTTTATATAGAAGCACCCAGAGCTACTCAAGCATTGAGGACAACCCTTTTTTGAAGGAGAGGAGCATGCTAGGTTCCTATATTACTATTTTAGTCCCTTATTATTATTAGTGTAGCCTCCTTATTGTTTTTGTTATACCCCTGTAACCCAATATTGCTATTATTGTGCCCTTACGTTATTATTGTTAGGTCTTCTAGGATTATATTGTGGCCCCATGGACTCCTATATATAGAAGGAGTTTTTGGTCATTTGTATCATCCAAGAATTCTTCATTTATGTAAATGTATTGGAGGTTTCCCCCTTGAAGTGGTTTATTTCTAAGGCATTGATCTCTCTTTTCTTCTATTTTGGAGCCGGTTTCACAACAAATTGGTTGGATGATTAGTTGATTGTCATAGATAATTATGGATATGAGGGATTTATTTATATTTTGATCTTGATATAGTCCTACCCCTCAGTAAATAATGGGGTGATTAGAGTGATATATGATGTTCTCATGTATTTTTGAATACTTTAGGTTTTTTTTTTATGGTACACCATATGAATCATTAACGTGTTTCTTTCCATAGATGTTGCATATTGGATACAAGAGGGAGAATCTCCATACATTTTTCAGGGAGCTACTAGAGAGGTTTATCCTACGCTAGAACACCATGTGGAAGATTTATGCAAGGAGGATGACCAAAACGAGCTAAGAAATTTAAAACAAAAACTCAAGGGGCTCACTATGGTTGTCCCATTTACTCATCCAAAGGAGGTTTTGAGGAACATGTAGCATCACATAGTAGTTGTGTCCACTCGGATGGGAAATTTTGTTTGTTGTGTGTCTAGGATGGTCATTTTTTATCATGAATCACCCACACTCCAGAAATGATTATTATTTTATCCTTCTAGTATTTTTATATTTCCTTTGGGAATGTTTTGGAAATTGGTGTTTAGTTATGGTCTTGTGAGCCTAAATTTGGCACTATACCAAATTTATAGGTTTATGATGATGTATGTAGACTTATATGTGTGTGATTATTTGTTTTGAATATTACCTATGGTTTTTTACAATGGTGATGCAAATGTTACCATGTTTTTATGTAAATGCATAATTTTCTAGTTATTTATATAAATTTGACAAATTCCATTCTAACACATATTTAGTTAATGAATCAACCAATGTATTAGAAATTCTAGGGACATGTTGATATATTATATATTCAAATGAACACTTAAGAACATGAACCCTTAGATAGAAAATATATAAAATAGTATTCCTGACATGGTAACCAATAATCAATTGAGATTCCACAAGCTATGAGTCTATATTTACCACAAAATAATAGATTCCTAGAGCTATGGCCTCAGTTAAAATTTCTATGATCACACTATGCTCTACAAAATTGTTGGTAGTAGGACCTATAAAGATGCCCCTTGAACACATGAATTTGTCAATGGGACATAATATCACCCAAGTGGTGGAAGAAATTCAAGGAAATATGGTTGGCACCATAAACATATCCTACATATATCGAGACGGCTACAAACATATGAAAACCAAGTACCAAAAACGATAAAAAGTGAACCAAAATGTATCACACGTAGAAAATAACATTTAATCATATGTTCAGAATGGACCCACTTCCATCATTTAATCCCAATGTAAAATAAAAATTCTAAAACCAACCATTAAGTCAAATCATCCAATCACTAAACCAAAAAAATCATCAAATCAATCACTGAATGCTAATAAACTAATGTAAATATATCAAACCAATTAATATCAAATCAAATCAATGAAAAACCACTCATAAGTATACCATACCATATATTGTTCGTATACATGATTTTTAAAAATAACAACCCTGTATGTACATGTTCGACATTCTTAAAACCCTTGTACAGTTTCTAAACCTGCTGAAGTCACTTCGTAAAATATACACGCAACTACCTAGAGGAAGATACACGTATGTACATGACTAACCTAAGAAAAAAAGAGCATACAAATATAAAATCACTGAATCATACATTCAGTGCAGCCATAACACACACTTTCGAACCTCACTGTCACACATTCATGTCAGAGTATAAGTATCACCATATACCTATCATTCTTATCTATAATCATAAACATATCAGGATACTATGTTCATTAGTATTCATTATACTTTCAAATCTATCAGATCTGAGCCTCCTACATGACTCTTGGTGCACACATGTTTTAGATCAAATTACATGTTGATAGCCCATAAATTTCACACTTAACACCCTGATCTCCATTTCCTTATATAGCATTAGCCTTAGCCAATACCTTAGTCAAATCCCTTAGTAATACCATTGGTATTCTTTGATGGGATAAAATATCCGTTGTCGCTCAAAATAGTATGGGCCAAAACCATGGTAAAGACCCTTGGTATTCAGGTTACCATGGTGCAGATTATGTACACAACTTCTCTTTATAATACATGCGTACATATGAGACCTTACTTAATAGGACCCATGTATACTTTCCCAAACTCTACCTCTATCATTCCTTTGTCTCTGAACTTGACATTCCTTTGTCCATCATCTTTGTCACATATATATCAATCTGAACAATCATCATGTTACCATAATATTGACATATTTATCAAGCAGGTTACCATGAAGGACAACAAATTAGCCATAATTCCAACAATATCCCCTTTGGACTTGATGGCAACCACTTTGGTGTTCGGTCACTACCACCTATAAATAGTTTTAAATGCATGTATACCAAGAAAAAAACCAAGCTTATCTCCAAACACTTCTCACAAAACACCAAGCTTATCACCCCTTAGACATCAAGGGAAAAGGGCCAACCAATGGTGAATGAAGAATTCTCTCTCCCCTTTTGTAGAGAGGATACATATCTATCAAAGTGCATAATCATCCTCCTACCACAACGTTTACATATTTATCAAGTAGGTTTCCATAAAGGATAATAAATTAGCCATAATGCCAACAATATTCCCCTTTGGAATTGATGCAAACCACTTTGGTGTTTGGTCACTACCACTTCTAAATACCTACAAATCCATAGATACTAAGAAAAAAACCAAGCTTATCTCACAATACTTCTCACAGAACACTAATCTTCTCTCAAATTCTTTTTCTCCAAACACCAATATTTTCTCCCCCTTTGACATAAAGGGAAAATGGCTGACCAATGTTGAATGAAGACTACTATCTCCCCTTTTTTAGAGATGATCACAATAGGTATGATTAATTGTATACTAACTGTACTCCCACTGAGCATATGTTGAATCTTCCAAAAGATATTCAGTGAAGTACACGACTTTATAACTCAACCAAAAAAGACATTTCCTATCACCAATGACTCATGCTTACATCAATCACCCAACATAGTGGGGTTACACATTTGTCTCACCTTTATATAAAATTCACAGAATAATGGGATTTGATATTAGTTTTTTCAACTAGGGTCAAATTCCACATTGGATAGCTCATATGATTATGATAATAAGTTAATTAGATTCCTCTTTTTGAGAGGATCAAAATCAACCTATATATTGTCCCAATTGGTTAAGCTGAAGTTAAGTTATAATTTATTTTATTATTTTATGGTTCGGCCTAACCATATTTTTGTTGGGAGCCAAACCTGTACATCTGTTCCTTCCATTTTAACCCACTTTCTTTACCCATTTGCATCATTAAAATTCAAGTCATGTTGTAAAGTGTATAGGTAAACCCATCTATATGTCTTCTAGGAATATTTAGTCAATGAAGTAAAGTCATGAGGATTATTACCTAAAGCGATTTAATAATTTCGCTATTTTTATAGATTCGGTGGTGAATGACCATATCCACAATTCCAGGAACAACTCCGAGTTGGCAGCACTATTTCGGGAAGTGCTGCAACAACACAACAACACCAAATCCTTTCTCTGCTTTCTTTAGCATCTATTTTGTCTATTATAATCTTGTATAATTGTAGGCACTAGCTGTTGGGTTTTCTGGAACAATTATTGTAACATTTTTATAAGAAGGGCTTTGAAGTTGTGAGTCGAGGTTTGGCGATGTAAGTAATTTAGTTCTTGTTACTCTTGTAAGTTTGTGAGTACATCGCAGCCCTGATGAGAGAGTGGGACCCACTCTCCTGATCAGATGATGTGTGCTTTCTATGTGTGTCGATTAATTCTATTTCTTGTTTTGTATATTCGTAATTGTTGTGATAGTAGACATAATTTTTGATATCTTTATTACTGTGAATGCATTTCACGCTTTAAAATTTATTACTGCTATTCTTTAATTGATGTTACAGTTATTGTTGTTATGATTAATTTATCAAATCCATGATTGATATAGAATTGTGCTATTGTCATCTGCATATATTTTGTGTGTTAGCCTTCCAATAACAAACTCACCTGGATTGATAAACTAATGTGGGAAAGGATTTGAATAATTATTCACACTTGGACACCAACATTTTGGCATCATTGTGGGGGAGGCTAACAAAGATCCAAGAACATGATTCATATTGATCTAAGGATCAATCCCTCATCCTAGGGAGGGAGATGCTACCCTTCTCTAGGTCTTCAACATAGTTTTTATGTTTTCTTTTTTATTGGTTTCTTAGGAACCAATCTCTCATCCTAGGGAGGGAAATGCTACCCTGCTCTAGGTCCTAAGCGTTAGTCATTTTTTTTATTTGATTTTCTTTTTGTTGATTTCTTAGGGCCCTATCTCTTGTCCCAGGGACGGAAATTATACCGTACTCTAGGTACCGAGCTTTAGATTTCATTTATTTTCTTTCTTTCTTTTCTTTTCATTAAAATCCCAATATCTCATCCTCGGGAGGGAATTGCTCTTTCCCTGCTCCAGGTCCTGAGCTAGCTGTTTTTTTTATTTAAATGTTTTTCTCCTCATCAATATTATGAACGTAGATCCAAATAAAAGGGGTAGAGGAGGACCCCCAAAGAAAGGAAGAAAGGATTTGGGAAGCATCACCTATATCCAAGAACTTATCGTGAAGGCTGAATGAGAAGCATCTTCACGGGCTGCTATCAGGGTAAGAACTGAAACGAAATCTGAGGGGTAGTTTGTTGTGTAGCCAGTTCTATCCACAGTACCAGAGAAGACCCTTTTAATGATAGAAGAATAATTAAACAGGGTATCAGTATAAGAAACACCCCTATTGTCGGTAGAAGGAGAGGAAATTGAAAATAGGGGATGTGAGAAATTAAGCAATCTCGGTGGGGAAGAAGAACTTCTAAGGGAGTTTGTGTCACCACGAGACTGAGGAATTGTTGTGCAAGATTCTGTAGTTGAATCACCTCAATCATTAGTTGTAGAACCAGTCAAAATATTGAGTGATTATTCGAGGACATTTATGACACCTACAACTTCCTCTATTTATTTCCCAATTAGGGACATCAGAGGTGATGCACCAATGAAGCCTATCCCTTTAAAAAATTTACCTAATTTTCATGGGCTTTCCTCTGAAGACCTTGATACATTCCTCTTTGAATTTGATATTGTCTGTTGGGGGTATGACTATATTTTTTATGCTAAAAAATTGAAGATATTCCATGCTACATTGAAGGGAACAACCCTGCGATGGTTCATGGGTTTTGGGGGTAACATTATCTCCTCATGAGATGACATGAAAAACATTTTTCTTGATAAGTACCTAGATTACTGTAAGTCTCGTGATATAAAGGAATAAATTTTCAAGTTTATACAAAAATAATATGAGAATATGGAAGATTATGTGGAGCGATTTAAATATATGCTACAGAGGCCAGGCCATAGTAACCTGGACAAAGATATTTTGAATATCATCCTTCTTCAAGCATTAAGGGAAGAAAATCTAGAGCTTTTAAAAATAATAGGAAAAGGGGATATATCGAAAGAATATTTTGACACTATCTGCGAGCTGTGCATCCAGTTTTCGTAAGGGCCTGTGAGAAATAGACAAGGGATTCGGTCATCAAAAATGTTTGGTGGAGGGGTCACAAAGGCAGAAATTGGGAATCTGTTGGGTAGTATAAGGACCAATATCTTGAGTACACTATCTGCCCAGATGGACACGTTGCAAGAAAAGCAGAATCAAATGGAATTGGAGAGGACCATGGCCATATTCTGCCCTTAGTGCATAAAGAAACATCCATTGAAGGAAGGTGCATTGAACGTAGTTTAAGTCTATGAAATTTTAAAATAGAGTCATGCAACCAGCTTGTTCCCTTCCTTGCCAAGATTGAAGGCAGTCTTTCAAGGAGCAAGCGAAGAGATAGTGGTAGATCAACTGTATTTTATGGGATCGAAGAAGCCATGGCAGCCACGACCACCAAATATGAATCTAGATATGCCTTAGGACCCATCTCAATATTTCATTAATTTGAATATTGGTCCCCAGTCTATACCTTTTTCACCTGCATGTTCTCAATATTTTCAATATCCACCTTGGAAAACATGGTTCTGTTAGACTAGTTCGAACATATCATGGACCCAAAATTGGCATGGACCTTCTCCTCCTGGACAATTCTCCCAACCTATGCCACAACAACAACTTCACTTTCCTTCCAATATTCCTCTTAGTAATCCACCCCTTCGACCTTTGCTTCCCATCCAACCCAATCCAAATCCTAACAATAAGGGAGTTCGGCAAGATGACACTCTCAACCTTCCTTCATACAACATCTCTACCGCATAATTTAATGGAATAAATTTACGATCTGGGAGGGTAGTGAATGCTCAAAATTTACCCATTATCATTGAACAAGTTGATGGTGATGTCATGGATCCAGAACCAAAAACAGTTGAGGATAAAAAAAACCAAGATATTGAAAATCAAATAGCTCCTCAACCTATTGTTAACCAGTGACTCCAAGTCAATCCACCCTATCCTGAAAGATTGGCCCTAAGTAAACAGAGCCCTCAAGAATTATTTGAATTTCTAGGGGAATTACAATTTTTTTTTCTAAAAATTACCCTACTCCAAGCTATATGAGGGATGTAGTCATCTATGCGAAAAAACTCAAAGAATATTGTTCTAAAAAGTGTGGAAATAAATCAAGGGACCCACTTAGCATCCATGTGATGGGAAAATTGTCTAACATCATGCTAGGAAAATTTATGCCTGTAAAATATGGGGACCCATGGAATCTAATTTTGACGGTACATTTAAAATGCCTAATGTACTGGTAGATTTAGGTGCTACCATAAATGTCATTACTTCTGAAACTATGCATGCATTGGGTCTTAGAAACCTTAAACCTACTCCTACTATCTTGGAATTGGTAGATAGATCTACAGTAAAACTAGTAGGGAAGTTGGAAGACATTAAGATTTCAGTAGATTCATGGCACTATCCCGTGGATCTCTTAGTATTACGAGCATAGTACCCAACTGGTGGCCATCCCTTAATTTTGGGAAGACCTTGGCTTGCAACTGCAGATGCCTATATTGGGTGTCGGTCTAGAAATATGGTTATATATAATGGGAAGTTCAAAAAGAACCTCACTCTTTATCCTCCTGCATAACTAAGCCCATCAGTGAAACCATCAATCAAATGAAAACCTCTACCAATGGAAGGATCTGAATATGAAAACGAAGAAATTACACAGGACCTTACTATTGGGCAAGCCCTTCAATTCAAAACCAAAATAGAGGATGATACTATTAACACTTTGATTAATGATCCATGTTTTATTTCTGATTAAACTCATCAGATTCTGGAATCTATCATGAGCTGTGAAACGTAGGAAAATATTAAACCAAAAGGTGAAATTGAGAACATGCCTACGACTTCGTCCCATGATAGTATTCCCATTGAAATTGAGCCGTGAAAAACATTGAACATTAACTTGAATCTTTCATAATATCAGACAAAACAACTCCTAAAATTTGTTCGAAACCATAAGGAAGCCTTTTCCTGGGATTGCACAGACATGTAGGGGATTCCTGCTAATTTATGCACTCATCATATATATATCAAAGAATATTTTCGTCTTGTAACACAACCTCAAATAAGAATGAACCCCAACTTAAAGGACATTGTCAAAGATGAGCTTCAGAAGTTATTGGATGTAGGATTCATTTGCCCCATCTCGAATAACCAGTGGGTGTCTTCGCTGGTTATTGTTCCCAAGAAGAATGGTAAATGATGAATTTGCGTGTAATATAGGGAATTTAACAAAGAAACTTAGAAAGACAATTTCCCTTCTCTGTTGATTGAGAAGGTCCTAGATACGTTGGCTGGGAAGAATTTTTTCTCCTTCCTAGACAAGTTTAGTAGGTATAATCATATCTAGATATCCCTTAAGGACCAAGATAAAACCACCTTCACATGTCCCTAGGGAACCTTTGCATACCAAATCCTTCCAGGTGGTCTTTGTAATGCACCTGCAACATTCCAGAGGGAAATATTGGAAATTATTTCTAATCTAGTCAATGAAATCATTGATACTTATACGAATGACTTTATTCCATACAGGGAGAAGAATTGGAAAATTTAGAAAAAGTACTCGAAATATGGAAGCATAGCCATGTTTCTTTGAGTACAGTAAAATGTAACATGATGAGGGAAGAGGGAATAATGTTGGGACACCTGCTCTCGGCCGCCGGAATTTGAGTTGATCCGACCAAGGTAGAGGTAATTTTGCATTTTCATGTACGTAAGACACCCACACATGCACGTATTTTAATTGGTTGTACTAGCTATTACAGGAATTTTATAGAATTTTTTTCTAAAATAGATCCCCACTTTTTCTACTACTAATTAAAGATGCAAAATTTTTGTGGAGAGATGATTGTGAAGCAGCTCTTAGAAAAATCAAGGAACTTGTTTGTGAAACTCCGATCTTGTGAGGACTGGATTGGGCACTTCCGTTTCACATCCACGCTGATGCCTCTCAGACAATAGTTGGGGCAGTTCTAGGACAACAGGAAGATAAAAAACCATATGCATTTTAATATGTCAGCAATAATTTAACTCCTATTAAACTAAAATACACAGTAACTGAAGTAATTCCTCGATGTTATCAATGCCATCAACAAATTTTTATAGTATATTATTGGGTATCCTACTTTCGTACATATTGATCATGAAAAAATCAAGTATTTTATGAATAAACCTCTCACCCATGGTCGCATTACAAGATGGTTGCTATTGATTCAAGAATTTTATATCATAATAGTAGATAAACCATGGAAGGATAATGTAGTTGATGATTTTCTATCTAGATTGGATAATAATGATGAAGGCACACCCATAGAGGACAGTTTTCCAAATGAACATATTTTTGCAATTTCCACTAATCCTCCATGGTATGCATATATTGCTAACTATCTTGCTATAGGAAAGGTGCCTCATCATTTTTCATACAGGTAACAAAGAATTATCATTCATCATAGTGCCCAATACTCCTAAATAGCAGGATATCTCTTTCATACAGGGGTCGATCAGAAAATCCGACATTGTGTATCTGAGGATGACATCTATGAAGTACTGAAGGCTGCTCGTGATGGTCCTTGTGGAGGGAATTTTTCAGTTAAAGGGACATGGCATAAGGTATTACAGATGTGATATTATTGGCCCTCTATCTTCCAGGATGCGCGAGACTACGTCCTTGGATCTGATAGTTGCCAATGGATGGGTCAACCTGGTCGATAAAATGAAATGCCACTATAGCACCAGGTAGTCCTTGAAACTTTCGAAAAATGGGTTATTGATTTTGTTGATTCGTTTAAACCACCTTCACATCAGAAGGTCCACATTTTGGTCTGCACATATTATGTGACTAAGTGGGTGGAAGCCAAGGCTGTTGTGAAAGCAACATAGAAGCTTGTTTCGGATTTTCCATTTGAGGAGATTTTTGCTCATTATGGTGCTCCGAGAGAGATTGTTTCAGATGGGAGAGCACATTTCACATCACACATGATAGAGAGGCTTATGCAGAAATATAGACTAAAACATAGAGTCACATCTTCATATCATCCCCAGGAAAAAGGTTAGGTGGAAAGCACGAACAAGGTATTGGAAAATATCTTGACAAAGAATGTGGCAAGACATCGTTGGGATTAGGCTGAAAAACTTTCTGAAACTCTCTTGGATATAGAACAACATGGATGTAAAAAATATTTTTTTCACCAATTGAGTTGGTTTACGGAAATCCCCCTTGTTTCCAATATAATTTGAGATCAGTACACTTAGAACAACTCTTGAGGTAGGACTAGATTTGTGAGATGCCTAGAAACACTGATAGGAAAAACTAAATGAATTAGAGAAATCCGTTCGATGTTTGTCCAAAAAAATGTTGCGATTCAGTAACATAGAACAAAATGGCATGATAAATTTATTAAAAGTAAGGTGTTTCACAGAGGAGATTGGGCATTACTCTATGAATCCCATTTTAAGGATTTCGAAGGAAATCTTTTCTCTAGTTGGATGAGACCTTATGAAGTGGACACAGTTTTTGATAATGGAATAGTCAGACTTGTCACAATTGATGATACACATGCTTCTTTTATAGTAAATGGACATCGTCCGAGACTGTATCATCACCCAACTTCTAAGGATTCCTTCATTAAACGTCTCTCTAAAAAATCTAGTATGAAGGTTGTTAGTCCAGAGAATTTTTCCTCTACATCCTTGGATATATATATATATATATACATTACAATAAAAAAGGACATTGGTGAGGGTCATGCTTGTGACGGACCTTTAAGGGTCGTCACCAATGTCACATATGGTGACGATCCTTAAAAAAGTGTCGCTATAAGTGTATATAGTGATGGTCCTTTAAGGTCCATCACCAAAGCCATTTTCAATGACACTTTCGGTGAGGGTCGTTAAAGGCCCATCAATAATTTTGTCTTTAGTGACACTTCTAGTGACGAACTTTTAATGACCCTCAGTAATGCTATTTTTGTTACTTTTGGTGACGATCAAAAAATGTTCATCACCATTGATCATTCCAATGAGTTTTTGATGACGTTATGTTATTTTTAATATATTTTTTTGTCAAAAGATAAGGATTTAATACCATTATTGCGGAGTATTTTTTATAATATGTCCAAGACCATAGTGGTTAGATTCAATCAATTTTTTAAGAAGTAATTAGTGTGTATCATTTCCCTCAAACAATGACTACCGAATAGAGTTTTCCTATGAGTCAACACATTATTCATATCTATTAATTTTATTATCCAGAAAATTCCCTTTAGATAAAGTCCCACTAGTGTGTGTAGGAAATATATTATTTAATACATAATCAAGCTCTATCAATTCTATTAATGAGAAATACCTAACACTTCTTAACAATCCGGGCACACCTTAAATTAATGCTTTGGCACACACTAACATATTTTAGAACCTTGCATGTCTTGGAACATATTTATTCCTAGAAAATCTTGCTATTACACTGACGCCCAAGCACATGGTGGCATGCGCTAGCACAACATAGAACTCTCCTAGCATGTGTTGGCATGCATGTAGTCCCTAGCATGCTATGGAACACCTTGGTTGAATGCATTGACATACATTAGCACTTGGCACACACTGCCACTTGGCATTTATTGGGACCTATTATTAGTATGGTTAGCATGCCCCTTTTGAAAAAGATAAAGTCCCGACTTATTAACCCTCTTATTGGTTCTTCCTTTTGTTTCCTTGAAACTTCTTGACACATATTGTTGGGTATGTGTTATATTCTTTCCACGACTAGCTCTACGAGCTGTACGTTGCGCCGGGCGCAGTAGGGGGGTCACAGGGGGGGCGGCAGCCCCCCCTGTCGAGGTCCGGGGCAGTGCCCCGACGAAAAAAATTTTGGTATGTGGTCCCACTCATATGTGGACCCAGCCATGTTTTGTGCATGAGTTTGCACATGGTTTTCGGGTACGATGGTTTTCGACCCCTGGTATTTTGTAGATCCAGTCAAGGGAACTACGGTTATGTTCTAATCCAGGGTTAATGGATTGGGGTTTATGTATGCTTCGGCATGTATATATATGTGTTGTAACACTAAAAGGAATATAATGAAAATCAAGCTGGTCGTCCCGATTTGGGATCCAGGGGAAAATCTCTGTGTTTATCTGTTTTATGTTTTATGCTCTTGCTATTGTTTATTTTCTGTTATAAGAATCGTGTGTAGATATTTCTGTTCAGGGTTAAAACCTACATTTGGTATCGAAGCTGTTTCGGCTTCAAGGGGACGCCTTTGTTGTTGAGGGTTTTTTGCTCAGGCCTATGGTAGACCCTGTGCAGTGGGAGATCTGCGGGATCGATTCTTGCGGTGAAAGAATATGGCGAGCGGCGGAAAGATAGAGATCGAGAAATTTAATGGTCAGAGTTTTGAGTTGTGGAAGCTCAAGATGAAGGATCTACTGGTGGATAAAGATTAGTGGATCGCAGTAGATCCAGGTACTAAACCAACAGCAATGCCAGATGAAGACTGGAAGAAACTGGATCGGAAGGCTAAGAGCACAATACGGTTGTGTGTCTCAGATTCAGTATTGTTGAATGTATCTGGGGAAGCTACAACGAAGAATTTGTGGGAAAAACTTGGGACTTTGTACCAATCTAAGTCTCTGGTGAATAAGTTGTTCCTGCGGAAAAAGCTGTATAACTTGAGGATGAAGGATGGAGACTCGGTGACAGAGCATCTAAACGCCTTCAATACCGTGGTAAGTCAGCTGTCATCTGTTGATATTAAAATCTCAGATGAAGATAAGTGCATCAATTTGTTGTGTTATCTACCAGACTCGTGGGACAGTCTGGTTATTGCAATAGGTAGAAATACAACTACCTTGAATTTTGATGACATTGTCTCAGCCTTGTTGTTGGAGGAAATGAGACGGAAAAATATGGAGGGCCAGAATGGAGATGCCTTATCTGTACGAGGAAGGTCCCGTAACTAAAACAAGAATAAGGTTTCGAAAGGGGAGATTTAAATCTAGAGGGAGATCTAAATCTCCCGGAAATTTTGTAAAGTTTGTAAAGGTGTGCTAGAAATGCGGAAAGGAAGGGCACTACAAAAAGGACTACAGATCTAAAGCTCCTGAGAAAGGAAAGGGATCTGATGATGCTCCTTCTGCAGAGGCAAAAACCACCTCTGATGAAGGTGGGGATGTCTATTTGGCTTCTTATTCAAATACACATGTAGATCATGAGTCATGGTTGATTGACTCAGGTGCATCTTTTCACTTCACTCCCATAGGGAGTGGTTCTACGAGTATGAAAAATATGATGGTGATGTCTTCCTAGGGGATGATAGGAAGGCCAAAATCGTCAGACATGGAAATGTCAAGTTGAAGCTGCAAGGTGGAAGGAATAGAACACTTCCCGGTGTTCTCGATGGCTCGAATTGGCCGTAAAATCTGATTTTTGTGGGGCAAGTATGGATGATGCAGTGTAAAAACAATGTTGTTCAAGAAAGATGCCCGCAAGATGGTTCTTTGGGGGAGCACCGTATTAATGCGGGAGTCTTTGACTGAACTCGTACAAGCTACAAGGTAGCACAGTTATTGATGGGTGTAACAGTTCTGTGGTTCCCGAAAGTGGGACGGAAAGCCTAGCTGTGTCTGGAGAAAGGACCATGCTATGGCATCAAAGGCTTGGACATATTGGAGAGAAGGGCCTTCGGATACTGCATAGAGATGGTATGGTAGAAGGTATGTCTAATTGTTCTCTGGATTTTGATTTCTGGGAACATTGTGTATATGGGAAGCGGTGATTTTGGTGAGTTTTCCTTCGGTGCTAAGAGGGCAAACAAGAGGATTAGAACTTGTGTACGTGGGATGTGTCTGGGCCTATGCCGCTCCATCACTAAAGAAAGTCTCAGGTATTTCGTATGACTTCTCAAGGAATACATGGATATATTTCGAGAAGAAAATTCATATTCTCGACAAATTTAAAGAATTTAAGGCTCTAGTGGAAAACCGTACAGAAGGAAGGAAGATAAAGGCGTTGAGGACAGATATGGTGGGGAGTTCTGCAAGAATGAATTTGAAGAGTTCTGTAAGAAGTGTGGTATACCACGACAGAAGACTACTCCATATACACCTCAGCAAAATGGAGTTGCAGAAAGAATGAATAGAACACCGATGGAAAAGGCAAGAAGCATGCTCAGTGGTACCGGGTTAGGACAAGAATTCTGGGCAGAGGCAGTGGAGACTGCATGTTACTTAGTTAACAGATCACCTTCATCAGCGTTGGAGGATAAGACCCTACATGAGGTATGGACTGGTAAGAAACCCTCTCTTTCACATCTAAGGGTATTTGGATGTGATGCATATGTACATGTTCCAAAGGAGAAAAGGACCAAGTTGGATAATAAATCTCAAAGGTGCATCTTTATTGGGTATAAGGATGGTTTAAAGGGTTACAAGCTTTGGAACCCAGAAACAAGGAAGGTTGTGTACAGCCGAGATGTGGTGTTTAGAGAAGTGAAAGATGTTGTTAAACATGAAGTCCTACCAAAGGAACCCGAGAAGATAGAGTTTGAGCTAAAGGAGGATGAATCAGACTCTACAACAGAAGAAGACTCAGAAGATGAAGAGCCACAAACTCCAAATTTGAGAAGATCAGTTCGGGAAAGAAGGCAACCAGAAAGGTACAGTCCATCTACTTTCTGTTCAGGTTTTGCCTTAACTATAACTGATGATGAACCCAGAACTATCAGGGAGTCAGTAGATTCAGAGGATGGAAAACTATGGAAGGAGGCCATGGTTGATGAAATGGCATCCTTGCACAAAAATGATGCATGGGATCTGGTGGAGTTGTCGGCTGGAAGGAAGCCCATCGGGAGCAAATGGGTGTTTAAGAAGAAGATGAATGTAGAAGGTAAGGTGGAGAAATACAAAGCTCGGTTGGTAGCGAAAGGTTATTCCCAAGTGCGGGGAATTGATTTTGGTGATTTTTTTTCTCCTATTGCCAAGGTTACTTCTATTAGATTACTTTTATCTGTTGCTGCTGCATTTGATTTTGAGATAGAACAAATGGATGTGAAGACAACATTTCTTCACAGGGATCTAAAAGAGGAGATCTACATGAAGCAACCCGAAGGCTTTATGGTGAAGGGTAAGAAAGAACTGGTATGCAGGTTGAAGAAGTCTCTGTATGGGTTAAAACAGTCACCAAGGATGTGGTATCAGAAATTTGATACCTATATACGGGGACTTGGCTTCACCAGAAGCAAGGAGGATCACCGTGTTTATTTTAAATTAATTGGTGACCGTGTTATTTATTTGGTCTTGTATGTGGATGATATGTTGTTGATTGGAAATGACAAAGAAATTATCCAAGATTTGAAGACCCAACTGTTCTCCAATTTCGACATGAAGGATCTTGGTGCTGCAAACTATATTTTGGGCATGGAAATTAAGAGAGATCGGGCAAAGAGGAAGCTCTGGTTAAACCAGAGGAAGTATGTCGAGACTATATTGCAGAGGTTCAATATGCAAGATAGTAAACCGGTGAGTGTTCCTATTCCTGTAGGTGCAAAGCTGTCTGCTGAATAGTGTCCCAAGACACAAGAAGAAGAGGAGGATATGTCCCGTGTTCCATATGCAAGTGCAGTGGGTAGCCTGATGTATGCAATGGTCTGTACTAGACCAGACATTGCACATGTAGTGGGAGTATTGAGCAGGTTTATGTCAAACCCAGGGAAGGAGAATTGGACAGCAGTGAAGCGGGTTTTCAGATATTTACGTGGCACTAGTGATTATGGCTTGTGCTACCAGGGAAGACCAGGATTGGAAAGAATGTTGGACATTCATGGTTTTGTTGATGCAGACTAGGCTGGAGATCTGGACCAAAGAAGATCTACAAGTGGGTATGTGTTTAGCCTATTTGTAGGCGCAGTCAGTTGGATGAGTAAAAGACAGTCTGTAGTGGCTCTTTCAACTACAGAGGCAGAATACATAGCAGCCACTCATGCAAGCAAGGAAGCAATTTGGTTGCAGAGATTGTGTTCAAGTATGGGGTTGGCACAGCAAGCTATAAGGATAGACTGTGATAGCCAAAGTGCAATTTTCTTGGCTAAGAACCCTGCTTATCATTCAAAGACAAAGCACATTGATGTTCAATATCACTTTGTTAGAGATATGGTTGAGGCTAAAAGGGTGTTAATGGTAAAGGTGGACACTTTGAAGAATGTTGCAGATGCATTGACGAAGTCTGTGAGCACTCAGAAGTTCTCTTGGTGTAGAGAAACAATGGGTGTTGAAGAATTGGCCAAATGATCACTAAGCTCTCCTGTGGCCCCTTGTGGAAAGAAAACAACAAGTGGGAGAATGTTGGGTATGTGTTATATTCTTTCCATGACTAGCCCCACGAGCTGCACGCGTGACCGGGGCGCAGCTAGGGAACACAGGTGGGGGCGGCACTTCCTGCTGGGGTCCTGTAGCTCGATTTTTTTGGTATGCGTCCCACTCATATGCGACCTACCATGGTTTTGTGCATGGTTTTGCACATGGTTTTGGGGTACGATGGTTTTTGGCCCCTAGTATTTTTGTAGATCTGGTCAAGGGAACTACGTTTATGTTCTAATCCAGGGTTAATGGATTAGGGTTTATGTATGCTTCGGCATGTATATATATGTGTTGTAACACTAAAAGGAATATAATGAAATATCAAGTTGGTCGTCCCGATTTGGGATCCAGGGGAAAATCTCTGTGTTTATCTGCTTTATGTTTTATGCTCTTGCTATTGTTTATTTTCTGTTATAAGATTCGTAGGCAGGATAATTACAAGTGTCTGTGCTTAAACCTACACATATTGACATACCACCATGACATCCCAGCACCCATGTATTGGCACTATTTGGCACATATAATTAGCACACCCTGGAACTCCTAAGCACAATTTGAGACTTCTTTACATGTCTTGATATTCCCTAGCATGCGTTACCAATCCTTAGCATACCTTGTCACTCCCTCCTTGGCATGACAACTAGCACTCATTAACACTAGTCCCTAGCACACGTTCCCCGTATTCACTAACTTCCATGAATTTTGACCTAGTTCTCCCTTAATTTTTTGTACTAGTACTCCTTAAAAATCCTCAACATGCATTAGCACTCTCTAGAACACCTTATCACTCTTCAACATTCCCTTCCACTTCATAACATGCATAACAATCTGTGACACATATTGGCACTTGGCACATGTTGGCGCTTGGAAATTCTTAGCATGTATGGAATACGTTGACATTCCTTGGTATAATTTGGCATGGTTTAATATTAAATTTATTTGATATCAACTGTTGGAAATTAGATGAGAAGCAACAAAGGAAGACTTGGCATTTTGAATGCACTAAGACTTTGCACTTGGCACCTATTGGTGCCTAGTGGTGGTGTGCCTAGCATGCCCCTCTTGGAAAAGGTAAATTGATAACTTATTAACCCTCTTATGTGATCATTTCCTTGTAGTTTAACTTGTTTCTCCCTTTTTTTTCCTTGAATGTCCACGGCATGCATTGACACACCCTTGCGCATCTTTGCATGCCTTATCACTTGGCACATCTTAGCATGTTTGACATGCCTTCGCACTATCTAATACATCTTAGCATTCCCTAGCATGCCTTGGCACTCATGTCCTCACAGCTAGCCTTTACATTTTTTCATGTCTTGGGAACCCAATCAATTCCTTAGCTACTACAGTTCATGTGACAATATTGGCTTGCTTCAATCGCAACAACTTGACCAATTGCACCAACTACAAGTAGATTGTGCCTTGTACACCTAAGAACTACCTATAACTCATATTATGCCACTCATGTCCAAGCTCAACTTGTCCCACTTAACTAGTTACTAAGACAAGGATAACATGATCTAGCCATGGACATAAAACAACTAAGCAACATATCTTACATAGGAAATATTTCACATGTATGCTCAGTTGGTATAAATAGTATAAATTTAACTGAGAGTTTGCAAGAACCACAAGATGCAAAAGGCACACAAGATATAAGATGACACAAGTTGAGTGCCCCAAAACTTATACACAACAATGTACAATATGCAATTATCTAGAATAGTTTAAAACATGAGCATGTAGCCAAAGTGTGCCACACCTCATATAAAAAAAAAACTAAAGGCAAAACAATGTTGTGCCTAGCACAAAGTGATCTCCCTTTGTCTAAAACTACTATGTCGAGCCCCATATAACAAACATACGCTTGCCTCCTATAAATCCTATTCTGAACTTCTCCTAACATACTTCGTCCTTAGCACACTTGAATTCGCTCACACTCCCTGTCACACACTCTTATTCATTCATTTCCATGCATTTTGACCTAGTTATCCCTTAATATGCCCCGACACTCCCTAAAAATCTTCAACATGCATTGACATTGTCCAACATGTGTTAGCATGCCTTTTCATTCCTAATGTGCATGCCCTGACCCTCCTTGGCTATCATGCCCTCACAACTACCCTTACTTAATTTGAAACTTGGGAACCCAACCAAGCCCTCGCTTGACTACAAGAGCTTGACCAAGTTATTGTTACTACAAATAGATGATGTTGTTGAATTGTGTAGCTTGGGAGGTACTCCACAAGCCTAGTGAGATGGGTTTGTGTGAGTTTATTCACAAAAGGATTTGTGGGCAAAGAAGCCAAGCAAAGGGATTTTGGACCAAAGATGGGGTTTAAAATATAACAGAAAATTAAAAAGGAAAATTAATATTTTCTAATGTATAAGTGGATAAAACCAGAAAGTTCTAGAGGGTTCCTAATAGGTCTAGGAAAAATTATTTAAGGAGGCCTTAGGGTGAAGGAAAGAACATCAAGTGAGAAGGATCTCATTTGATCAAGGGGGAAAAGAGAGATGTAGTCCTAAAGTAGGTTGAGTAAGGGTTGCTTAAGGGAGGCCATGATCATCCTCCAAGAGCAAGATCATCATGTGAGGGTTCACAAGAATGTTGCATACCTTAATGGTCGGTTCAAGCTAGGAAGTAGGATGGAATATTGTTGGTTCTCTTATGACAGATCGAGCTTAAGAGAGGTTTCTCATGACAATCTGGGCATGTGATTTCAATGATGTCTTTGTGTGAAGGCCGCATCAAATTATGAAATGTTGAAATTTACAACAAGAAAAATTTAAATTGGAAACCGGAAAGGACAAAAAAAAATGCACCCACACTGGTGAGGAATTTTGACGCACCGGGAGTGAGGAATGTGGGGCATCTAATTTATTTTTCCCTTAAATAAATTGCAATTTCATCTCATAACAACTTGTGTCAGTTAACTAAGTCATGATGACTAAGTTAGCTCAACAAATTCGAGTTGAGGGTCTAAGATGAGGCATGCGGAGGTATTAATCTAATATTTTTGGAGTCCATTTGTAGTCGATGCATTTGTGGGGTGCAAGTGCGAATGATTTAACTCAATTAAATGAGTTAAAATCAGTTTAAATCGTTTTAACTAATTGATGAGCTAGAGAGAGGTCGACCAATGAATTAAACTAGATTTAATTCACAATGAGTGATCAATTAGATAACTGATAGTTCACTATTAATAGTGGCATGCATGTCAGTTCTGAGGAAGCCCCAGTTGAGACAGAGGTTAAAGGAAACATAACTATCAACTGTATTTATACTAAATTTCCCATGTGCAATTAAAAATTCATTGGGATGCCACGATGGATTGCGCAATCAAGGAAGATTGATTTTCCTAATTAATAGGGAGCTAATTCCCTAGGAATTGCATGAGTAAGGCAGGATGAAGGAAGGCTGAGAATTGGCTAAGTACTAAACCAAGTGTTCCTAGATCAACGAGAGACAATTGGGAGAGTGCTGGAGAATCTCATGAGAGATTAATCATTGTATTTTTTCATGATTCCTTGAATTAATACACAATAGAGATAGAGGGGTTTTGAGCAGTTTCTTTCCCAGATACATCTTGTGTTGTGTGATTGATAATTTATTTCTCTTACTTATATGTGATTGTGAGATCATGTTTTGTTTCTGAAAATTGTAGGAAGGATTCAACATCTTTTTTTAGTACATTACATGATTAGATTGAATCCCGTTGGTTAGATTTTATACATGGTATCAAAGCAATAATTTTTTGGGTGGCGAGTTTGCAGAGAATATCTGAATATTTTGGTGTAAAAAAAAAAAGCATATAAATTGGATTCCTTGCGAAAAACTACCAAAATGGAAAATCAATTCAGAGCTCAGATGAGGGAGATATCATTGATTTAAAATCAACTATTTTTTAGAAACTTTTGTAATGGCAGGACAATTACAATGTGCGCGAGTCAAGAACCTATATGCACTTGAGGTACGAGATGCATGCACAAATTTGAGGAGCAAAGCAGAGGTTAGAGACTTGGCTGTTGAGAGGGAGTACAAATTACCTCTCAACATGCAGCCTTAGAAACAATTTCAAAACGTTGTGGACCAGCCACAATTGGAGAAGAAGAGAGGAGACTGAGTGGAATTGTCCACTCAAGTAGAGACCTCCATGAGGGGTAAATTTTGATCCAGATGGGCAGAGGGAACACATGCAACCATACCTCCAGGTGAAAGGTACGGTGATGTGTATACATAATCCCAAGATAAGAAATTTGGGTAGAAATCATTGAGATATGATGAGGTCTATGGATCTAACGGGAGCTTAGTTAGAGGAGTCCACAATACAACAATATAAGGATTATTAGATAAATGATGTCAGAAGACTCGAAATTAGAGGACATGCCTGATACCTGTATAATGCATCGTAAAGGCAATAGTACACATGATGTGATTTCGCAACACAAAGAGTCCGAAGAGACATGTGTAGTGCTCTTACCGCAGTTAGAATACCTAATGAAAAATGCATTATATTGATTCAATTGTTTGAAGGTTATCATTTGTGGATTTGGTGTGTGAAAACAACCATATATAAGTGTTGGAAGAAAATTGATTTAATACACACGAGATGAGGGGTTTTTGGAAAAAATGCCTCGTATACATATTTTTTAGATTGATAATTTATTTCTCTTACTTGTATGTGATTGTGTGATCATGTTTTGTTTCCACAAATTGTAGGAAGGATCCAGTATCTTGTTTTAGTACATTACAAGATCAGATTGAATCTCAGTTAATAGATTTATTTAGGAATAGGAAGTAGAGGTTTATAATGATTTATTTTCTATGGTTATAAAGACATTACAAATATAAATGGAGGAGGGCTTGTATCAGAATTTAGAGCCAAAACGTATATACGTTAGTTATTAATATTGATCATTAACCTAGTTTAGAGGTTTACACAGAGGTGTTCAGTGTCAAGATTCAATATTTCAATAAAGAATGCTCATAGAAACATAGATGGATCCATATGAGTTTAGGCTCTATTCCCTATATATGGCAAGAGTCATGGGTTTTTTCTATGGGTGAATAGGTTTGCCAACAATTAGAAGTACATAAGTATAGTGCCCTAGTTAGGAAAATTTCCTAGCATGTTTAGTTCATAAGGTATGCCTTTAAGACTATGAAAAAATTGTGTAGAAGAAGAGTAGTTGTGACCCTTAAAGTGAGGTTTATTTCTGAAATATAGACCGCAGATCTGGAAGATGGTTTGCAAATTCAATATGTGTGGAGATAGCAGATCCAAAGGATGGTGGAACCTAAGTAGAAGATTGAGCATGCAGAAGAAATGTGCCATGTGAAGAATGGATTGACATGTAGAGGAGTTGATTTGGTGGATTATCCATGGAGTTTTAAACAGATATCTGAAGCAACCAATAAAAAATTAGTCAGTGGAATATTAGTGGTTGATTTGTGACCCTAGTTCAGTCATCTACAGATTGTTACAAGGATGATAAGAGGATTAGTTCAGATTTATTCATAGATTAGATAGCAAAGATCAAATTGTTGATACACAAGAACAATGATTTTGAGAGGACTCAAACCATTGTTAGGTGGAAGATTTGAAGAGCCCTAGATGAAGAAAATATTGTGAGCCCTAGATCATTAAAAATAATTGACTGTGATTGGGAAGATTGATGGTAGTCCAGTTATAGTTGGAGGGTTGTTAGGTGACTGTCAAAGAAGAGCCCTAACTCTTGTACTTGTGAAGGACAAGAAGATTGGTAGAAGGGCAAGTGTATAGAAACTAAGGATGTGAAAACTTTGAAGGACTAAAGTAGCGGTAAAGTGGGCCAACCAACTAGCCCTAGTTCACTATATTGTAGAGGATTAATTTAGTGAGAAGAAGGGAAACCTCCATAGCCATAGACTTCTCATATTGGATCCATAGTATGAAAAAAGTGGGCATACCAAAGAGTTGTTCAAAAATGGAGTTGTGAACAATTTTTTACCACTCAAAATAGTAGTGGACCTAAAAGGGGTTCCTAAGAGGGTAACAACTAGGACAAGGGAAACGGTGGAGGCTTAGCCCATTGTCACCACAGCTAAGGCTCCTTGATCTTCACGAAATTTCACCTATGGGAGGAGTCCCAGTAGTTTAGAAAGTCACTTGTATATTATAGGTCAATGAATAGGTGGGAAGTGACCTTAGAAGCCCTTTCCCTAAGATAGAATAAAGAGTGGGACATGATTTCCTTTTAAGCAAGGGACTTGATCTTCTAGGGAGAGAGGAGGGGGATTGAAGGGTTGAGGGAGAATAATAAGACTTATGAAGGAAGTTATCAATCCCTAAAATCCTTTGGGAACTTGGATTCCAAAATGGTCCTTGATGAAAGGCCTTTGACACCAAATGGGACCACACAGGGCCAAGTGGATCCAACCCAGGTTCAGGGATGTAATTTAGCAACCAATGATGTTCCTATCTTGCAGAATGTGAGGGGAAAAGGGATCAGGCAAGAGTTTTTACTTCGATTGGTCAAATTGGTCCTACTAGGTTCTAGCCTTGGGAACACCTATGCAAAACTTGATCTTAGAGCTAAGGCTTAAGGTATCCAAAGATTCCATCGTCAGAATTGGCCCAAATAATGAGGAGAGTGAGGGGACCTACCAATGTAATTGCCTCTAGAAGATCAAAGTTTTCCTTTGGCTATATTCTTTGGAAATTTATGCCCTAGATGACCTAATGGGGCTAGACCTAGGGAAAAATGGAAATTTATGAAAAAAAAGGGGGGAGATCATTACCCTTTTTGAGGTACTAGTGCATAATTCACTTGGGGATATGGAGTTAGGGGTGATAATGAACAATAATTTAGTTTCTTGATCAAGCAGGCCTAGAAAGTCAACTTCGTCCAATGTTAGAGGAAAACGAAAAATGACCTTCAAGAATTTATACTTCGTACAAGTGGTGCAATTTTATTGAGATAAAATGATATCTAAGAAATTTCATTCATCCAACAATGGCCCATACATTAAATAAACTAAATAGACACATAATTCCACATTTCCATCATGCAACAATTAGCCCTAGTTATAGAGAAATTCAATAGTATGCAACACCAAGTAGAATAGTGTTAAATTTTCACTCACAATGTTAGAGAGTATATCCAACCAGCTTCACATTTGCAAAAAAAAATCTCCAAGATAAAAATAGCCCAAATCCATACATAAAAATGCATCCATCATCCAAAATAGTCCTCCAAGGAAAAATGTGAAGTTCTCTAAAGATAGAGAGATCCCAAGTCAAGTGATGATGCAAATGAATCCAACTAACTCATATTTACATTGATTAAGAGTTGATCGAATTAGCTTATGGGCCTACATTAGCCCCTAAACATAAAATAATATGCAAGTAGCCCTAAATTGGTGACAATCCCACCAAAATATCAGACATGGAATAATAAGCCTCATAAGAGGTCAACTGATGCTTAGGGCCTTCTCGGAGGCATACTGGGGTCCATGAGTGCCATAATGATCCATGGGACCCATCAAAAGTGTTGGACAAGGTGGCCCTTAGAGTCCAAACACAACCTAGGGGTGCCTCAATAAAACTGGATCTAAAGAGTCATGGTGGCCACCATGTCAGCAGAATGGTGTTGTATTATCATGATAGGATTTCATGCTGCAATGACACCAATAATCCTGGTTTGTCTTTACTGTGATTGGAAAGGATCACAACCATATACAAGAGTCAAGAGCTGTATTATAGTTTGTAATATAATGAAGAAGGGTTTTCACACTAACACTCCCTGACATGCCCTAAACTCTAGCATACCTTGGAATTTCCTAACATGTAACCTTGCTACTCCCTCCTTATCACACCTGAAACTCACTGACACTCCCTATCAGACACTCTCATTCGTTCATTACTATGTATTTTGAACTAGTTCTCCCTTGTGCTTCCATGACACTCCCTAGCAAGCATTGACACACCCTAGCATTTGGCACATCCTAGCATGTTGCCCTTGCACTCTAGCATTCCTTGGCACTAACTCGCATACCTTTAAACTCCCTTCTTAGCACACATATAACTCATTGATACTCCCTATCACACACTCTTATTCATTCATTTCCATGCATTTGATAATAGTGCTCCCTTGTTTTTCCTTGGCACTCCAAAACACTTTGCCCTAGCATGCATTGGCACACCCTGGCACCTGGAACATCTTGGCATGTTTCCCTAGACTTTAGCATTCCTTAACACTGCGTAGCATACCTTGAATTCACTCCCTCCTTATCACACCCGAAACTCACTGACACTTCCTATCACAAACTCTTATTCATTCATTTTTAAATATATTTTTATCTGTTATGTTATGATGAACTGTCTAGTGAAATATTCATGATAGTTTATGAATCACCCCAACATATATCCTTTATGCAAGTCATATGATGATATTTCTTCACACTTATTTATCTCTAGTTGTCCCAACACAGTTCAATTCATCACCACCACCCTTGCAAAATTAAGCATGATAGGCTCGTGGTCCTATCTAAGATTGGAAGAAAAATTCAAAACTTAGTTACACAACATGATGGAATATTATTATAAAGGTTTCCCATGCTTTCTAATCAACAATGTCTAGTGGGATTGGAACAACAACACATTTTTTTCATGATAAATATCCATGATAGTTTACAAATCACCCTAGCATATATCATTTATGCAAGTCATATGATGATATTTATTCACACTTATTTATATATTTTCCCGACACAGTGAAGGTCATCACCACCACCCTTGAAAAAATGAACATGATAGGCTTGTGGTCCTATCTAAGCTTGGAAGAAAATTTCAAAACTTAGCTATTATCAACATCACAGATTATTGTATTTCCCATGAGCCTGAATCAACAATTTAAATATCCAGGGATTAAATAGCATGCATGAACACATTTGTTTCATGAGAAATATCCATTATAGTTTACGAATCACCCCAACATCTATCCTTTATGCAATTCATATGATGATATTTCTTCACACTTATTTATCTCTTATCCCAACAGGGTACAAATACACCACCATTGAAATTTGAATGATAGTGCCCGTGGGTCCCACTCAAACTTGGAAGAAAATTTCAAACCAGAGCACAACATCTAAAGCTTCAAAATTTCCTTGGCTACTACCGTTCATGTGAAAACATCAGCCTCGTTTCAACCACAACAACTCACCAATTGCACCTTACCCAAGTAGATTGTGCCCATTCACCTAAGAACTCTATAACCTCATCTTTTGTTAATTTAACTATTTAATATTATGTAAGGATCACATGATATAGCCATGGCCATAAAAAATAAATCCAAGCAACATATCTTACAGTAAAATATTTCTCATGTATGTTCGGGCTAAATAAACAATATTTAACCCAGAGTTTCAAAGAACCAGGCATCTGTTAAGTACACAATATATAGAAATAATTAAATAGTTCCCAAAACTTATAAAAAACAATGTACAATATGCAATTATCTATAATAGTTTAAAACATGAGCATGTAGCCAAAGTGTGCCACATCTCATATATAAAAAAAATAACTAAAGGAAAAACAATGTTGTGCCTAGCACAAAGTGATCTCCCTTTTTCAACAAATGTTATGTCGAGCCCCTTATAACAACCATCTTGCCTCTTGTAAATCCTATTCTAAACTTCTCCTAACACACTTTGTCCTTAGCACATTTGAATTCGCTAACACTCCCTTGCACACACTCTTATTTGTTCCTTTCCATGCATTTTGAGCTAGTTATCCCTTGATATGCCCCAACACTCCCTAATAATCTAGTTCAACATGCATTGACATTGTCCGACATGTGTTAGTATGCCTTTTCATTCCTTTGCATGCCCTAACCCTCCCTAGATATTATGCCCTCACAACTACCCTTACTTAATTTTCAACTTGGGAACCCAACCAAGCCCTTGCTTGACTACAAGCTTGACCAAGTTATAGTTACTACAACTAGGCTATATTGTTGAATTGTGTAGCTTGGGAGGTACTCCACAAGCATAATGAGATGGCTTTGTGTGAGTTTGGTCACAAAAGGCTTTGTGGGAATAGAAGTAAAGCAAAGGGATTTTGGACCCAAGACGGGGTTTAAAATATAAAAGGAAATTAAAAAGGAAAATTAATATTTCCTAAGTTCTAAGTGGATAAAGCCCGTAAGTTCTAGACAGTTCCTAAGAGGTCTAGGAAAAACTATTTAAGGAGTCCTTAGGATGAAGGAAATAACATCAAGTGAGAAGGATCTCATTTGATCAAGGAGGCAAAGAGACAAGTAGTCCTAAAGAGGCCATGATCATTATCATGTATAACATTCATTAAGATGACTCAGTATACTTTGGCATGGTTTAATATTAAATTTATTTGAGATCAGTTATTGGAAAGTAGAAGAGAAGTAACAGAGGATGATTTGGCACTTAGAATGCACTAACACTTGGCACTTGAAACTCATTTCCACCTAGTGTTGGTGTGCATAGCATGCCCTCTTGGAAAATGTAAATTAATGACTTATTAACCCAATGATGTGTTCATTTCCTTGTATTTTAACTTGTTTCTCCTTTTTGTTTCCTTGATAGTCCCTGGCATGTATTGTCACACCATTACATATATTGGCATGCCTTAGCACTTGACACATCTTAGCATATTTTACATGCCTTCAAACTATCTGGCACATGTTAGCATTCCCTAGCATGCCTTGGCACTCATGCCCTCACAAATATCCTTACATTTTTTCATGACTTGGGAACCCAATCAAGTCCTTAGCTACTATATTTCATGTGACATTGGTTTGCTTCAGCCGTAACAACTCGATCAATTGCACCTACTACAAGTATATTGTGCCTTTTTCACCTAAGAACTTCATATACCTCATCTTAGGCCAATCATGTCCAAGATAAACTTTTCCCACTTAAGAACTTACCAAGACAAGGATCACATCTAGCCATGGCCATAAAACAACTAAGAAACATAGCTTACATAGGCAATATTTCACATGTATGTCTAGTTCATATAAACAATAGAGCATTAACTGAGAGTTTGCAAGAACCATAGATACACAAGACACACAAGATATAGGTTGGCACAAGTCGAGTTCCCTAAAACTTATACATAACAATGTACAATATGGAATTGTCTAAAATAGTTTAAAACATGAGCATTTGGCCAAAGTGTGCTACATGTCATATAAAAATAATAGATAAAGGAAAAATAGTGTTGTTCCCAATACAAAGTCTCTCTTTGTTTAAAATTTCTTTGTCGAGCCCCTTATCACAATCGTATGCTAGCCTCTTACAAATTCTATTATGAACTTTTTCTAACACACTTCATCCTTGGCAAACTTGAATTCACTGAGACTCCCTAGAACACACTCTTATTTGTTCATTTCCATGCATTTTTACCTAGTTCTCCCTTGTGATAAATCGACACTCCTTAACACTCCTCAACATGAATTGACATTGTCCAGCATGTGCTAGCACACCTTTTCATTCCTTGGCATTCCCTAACCCTTCCTAGTTATCATGCCCTCACAACTACCCTTACTTAATTTTCAACTTGGGAACCCAACCAAGTCCTCGCTTGACTATAGGAGCTTGACCAAGTTATGATTACTACAACTAGACTATGCTGTTAAATTGTATAGCTTGGGAGGTACTCCACAAGCCTAGTGAGATGGGTTTGTGTGATTTTGACCACAAAATGTTTTGTGGGAAAATAACCCAAGAGAAGGGGATTTGGACCCGAGATGAGGTTTAAAATCTAAAATAAAATTAAATAGAAAAATAATATTTCCTAAGGTCTAAGTAGATAAAATTCATAAGTTCTAGAGTTTTCTTAAGAGGCCTAGCTAGGAAAAGTTATTTAAGGAGGCCTTAGTACGAAGGCAAGAACATCAAGTGAGAAGGAGCTCATTTTATCAAGGAGGCTAGGAGAGATGTAGTCCTAAAGTAGGTCTAGTTAGAGGTCTGAGTAAGCATTGCTAAAGGGAGGTCATGATCATCCACCAAGAGTAAGATCATCATGTGAGGGTTCACAAGAATGTCACATACCTTAATGGGTTCGAGATAGGAAGTAGGATGGCATATTGTTGGTTCTCTTAGGGTAGATAAAGCTCAAGAGAGGCGACTCATGAGAATTTGGGCATGTGATTTCAGTGGTGTTTTTGTGTGAAGTTCGCATCAAATTTTGAAGTAGTAGAGAGGGTTGAGACCCTACCTTGTGTTGGTTACTAGGTTGTGAGGTCTGTGATAAATACCAACACAAATGGAGGAGGGTTTGCACTAGAATTTAGGGCCAGAACAGAAGTAGTCATAGGTGTAATACTGACTAAAGTAACCATATTTTGAGGGTCGTAGAGATCTAAAGTTGAGGTCAAGATTGAGTCAAAGAAATGGCTAGAATCTATGGATCCATATGAGCTAGGCCGAGTCTCTTATGGAGGAGAGAGTTTTCTTTTTTTCTATGGGTGGATATGGATTGTTTTAAAGCAATTAGAATAGAAGTATAATTCTCTATTTAGGGAGGTTTCCTAGCATGTTCAATCCATAAGGTATGTCATTAATAATGTGACAAATTTGTATAGAAGAAGAGGGGTTGTGACACTTATAGAAAGGTTTATCTTTGAAATATATACCAACAATTTGGAATATGTAATATTCCCAAATGGGAAAAGTCGGAATATAGTGCATGAATATAAAAATAGCATAAAGTATCAACACAGTACATGTGAGCCAAATGATAGATCCATGGTATTATGTATATCAACAATAAATAAGTACAATATCTTGGGGATCAAGCCCCTCAAGATATGAAAAGGAAGCCTCCAATGCCAAAATGCACATCTCTCAACAGAAACTGCGTTGTACCACAAGACTGAAGCTTGGTCTAAAACCTAAATGTGGAAATGCAGTGCAAAGCTCTTCCAAGAGGCCTCTCAAGGAAAGAGGTGGGATCCACTCAAATGGGCCAACCTGGCATGACACCTTTGAATTTGCAACTACTCACTCTTGTTTCTCTCATATAGCTTTCTACACCCTTAACAATGCTGAAGTCAAATATGTGAATTTTCTCTGCCTTGTCCATGTTCTCCAGGATCTCTTGATTGCCAGTTAACTGAGAAAATTTTGAATACGGGCATGCATCATTCAAGGCCTTGTAAGCCAAGGTTAAATCCTCAAAATATTAAGAGCACTCATCACTAGACTGAAACTGGGGTTTCTCCTCAATACCCTTGGAGAGACGTTTGGCCAGAGCATCAGAAAAATGAGACACTATTCTCTACGTGGGATCCCCATGATGCGATGCGATGCTATGCAATGATATGAAAATAGGAAATAGATTTCCCTGCTCTTTCTGGATTTGCGTTGACAATATTTGCACAATCCAACAATTAATGCAATAAATCAAATTGTTTCCCTTGCATATGTCGATCCAGGGCATCGATTTCAAGCTTAGGGGGGTCCTCTTCTATTTTTCCCTTCAGAGGATCTTGTTGTTGCTGCCCCTATCGTCATTTCTGAGGCATAGTGGAGGGCTCTCGTATCAACTACTGCATAGGCGAGCACACGCTCTTTTCAAGCCCTAAACTCGTGAGACAATTCAGATGTTGAACAAACTCTTCTTTTAACATGTCCTTCTGTGTTGCTTCTGCAACACCTGACATTATAGAATTAATCTCTTTCTTGATAATTAGATTTCTAGTCCTCATTGATTTCTTTATATGTTCAAATAGCACTCTCGCAAGTTTGCAAACTCTTGATAGCTTGGTGGTTGGGCACAGGGCTCTTGGTCTTGATAGTTGGTCTTGTGTGATGGTGCTTGCTCAAAGTTGGTACTTGGCCTTCGGGCTTGTAGTTGACTTGGAGATTTGGCTTGAGAGCCAATATTTTTTATAAAATAATATAAGTAATCTATGTTGTTAACTCGAGCTTTGGAAAGATTGACTTTAATAGCCAAATCGTTTTTTTTTTTTTTTTTTTTGCCAAGATTATAAGATTTTTACCCAGAGCCATTCCTCTATCCTTTCACTAAATGATCACCAATCCTTAACCCTCACAATTATTTTCCTTAACTTGATCGAGAACGACCCTTTTAAACCAATTTTAGCCAAAATGGAACTTTCGCAACGAAAATTGCATTCTGCTACGAAAGTTTTGAAACTTTTGTGGCGCAACTTATCAATTTTTCATTGTTGCCACTATGAGAGTTTCTTGGCGTGAAATGTATGATGTGCTAACACACCCTAACTATTTTGGGAGTTAAATCACTCAAATTCTGACATTGTGCTTCAAGGAGAAGAATATTTTTGCATAAGGAAGTAAGTTCGCAGTGTTATCAATTAATTTTATCTTCTAATGTGGAGTATTCTATCATCTTTTTACAGACAGAGATTACACTCTTGAAGGGATAAGTTCTACCATAAGTTCAAGGGGTCGAGTTACATTTGAAGAGGTTGAGTTATCTTGGGTTCGTTGGTTGATATTTTTGGTATTTGTGTCGAATCTCCCACTACTAAAGAGACCGAGCTGATATTGTTAGACAAGCCGAGTTTCTCTTTATTTATAAGTTAGGAGTGTCATTTCAAGGGCTGAGTGTGAATTCTCTTGCTAGCTGAGTACATATCTCATTGTTGGAAGAGAAATGATAACAAAAAGGAGGGTCAAGTACTATAACTTCAGAGAGTCAAGTCCATTCTTTCATGTTGGAAGAGTGTTGGGGAGAGACCATGAGCTCGTGACTGCATTTTCCAATTGAAGGTGTGGAGATTACCACTACCGTAGTGACCACAAACTACCCTACTTGTTCACTGTGTGAACCAAAGGGAATTTATAGTCAATATAGATGCTGAACATGAAAGAGGAGGTCAACTTGCTTTTGATTTAGAGGCTGCAAGAAAAGATCAATATTCATGCGCCCACATCTGTGTCGAAGTTGATCTGGAGGAGGGGCTGTCAAAAGTAATCAAGCTTACAGTTGCAGGGTGGACGCATGTTCAAGAACTGGATTACGAAAAACTTCCCTTCAAATGTAGACACTGCCATGGCCACGGAAATTTTGCAAAAACTGCAAGAAAAAGGCCAAAGAGCAACCAGACAAACAAAATGGTGAGCATTGGACCCTAGTCCAGAAAAATTCTCACCAAAAGAAAGGCAATGGGAAAGGCATAGCGAACGGGGCTCCAAGAAGCTCCAATCCCATCCAAGAAAAAGACCCAATCCCAAAAGGTAAAGAAAGCAGCCAGAACAAGCCTGCAAAAATAGCCCCGGAAAATTTGGAACAGACTGGATCTCCCATTTCCAAAAAAGAAGACAGAGAGGCAATACAGCTAGAAGCCTCCGAAGGTAGCCCCTCCAATCCCTCATATGCATAATTCACAAGGAAAAAACCAGCGATAGTTCAGGTTCCTCGGAGGATGAGATCTACGAGCGCCCGTCAAAAAGAGCTGGAAGGAAATCCCACAAAGAAGTGAGGGAAGAGGAGGTCGAAAGGCTTAAAAATCAACGAAGCCAGCCCACAATAGAGATGTCTATTGGGAGAAATACCAGAGCAAGGCCTCCCAAGGGAGGTTCTCACCCTCCCACTGGTAAATAATGTGTCTCGTCTCTTGGAACTGTAGAGGACTGGGGAACCCCTTGAAAGCTAAATCCTTCAAGGACCTCCTGAAAATAGACCCCTCAGATATTCTCATGCTCCAAGAGACTAAGATAGGAGGGCAAGCCCTTCTAGACATCAGTAAGTCGATATGGAAGAAAAGTGCAGGCAAAGCAGTAAGTTCAAGGGGCTCTTTTGGAGGGCTTTCAACTCTATGGACAGAAGAACTCTTCCATCTGAACAACTCCCACGAGACTCAGCATTGGATCTTCACGGAATTAACGCATTGCACAAGTAAGTTGACCATCTCACTTTTCAATCTTTATGTACATGTCCTTTATGCTGAAAAAAGAGAATGTTGGAACTCTCTCTCAACATTCTTAGAGTAGCAATCCCCCAAAAACATCATTCTTGTCGGGGATCTAAATATCGTTGTGAAAGCTAAAGAAAAGAGGGTAGGCAACAACAGAAGAGACCTTATGGTGGCCTCGGTGGAAGAGCTCATACAGCAATGGGATCTACTCGATTTCAACCAGGTCAGAGGACTTTACACATGGACCAATAATAGAGTTGGGGAGGATCACATTTCTGCCCACCTGGACAGATTCTTAGTGCAAGGCTCTCTGATGATGGACAAGAAGATAATCACCACAAAAATCCTCCGTAAATTGACTTCAGATCACAAGCCAGCACAAATACTACTGGAAGATGAAGAATATCTGGGCCCAATCCCTTTCCGATTCAGTCCCATCTAGATTGAAAGGTAAGGCTTCATTGAAACAGTGAAAACAGCTTGGGCCAAATCTTTCACAGGGTCTTCATGCTATGTCTGGGAGCAAAAACTCAAGGCTACAAAGAAAGCCCTGACGGAATGGAAAAGGAAACCAACCCCAACCCCAACCAGCCAAAGAAAAGAAGCAGTGTAGTCTCTAAAGGCCCTGCAAGTTGAAATGGAAAGTAAAGACATCATTGCAAAGTTTCTTGACAAAGAGGTAAAATCCCAATGCTCATATTTCTGCTCCTTTCGAATGGAAGAAGAGTATTGGAGAATCAAATCTAGAAGCTTGTGGTTGAAGGCAGGGGATCGAAACACTTCCTTCTGCCACCGTCAATATAGAGCACGACTCTCCAGAAACCACATCTCGGAAATAACAACTGCGGAGGGGCAGATCTGCAAAGGGTTCACCCAGATTAAAGCAGTGGCAGAAAGCCACTTCAGAAATCTTTACAGTGCAGGGACTCAAGGCAATGAGGAGGAAACAACTGATCTCATCTCAAACATCCTCCTTCTTATCAGCCCTGAAGACAACACTTCCCTTATTAATCCATTCACCGAAGAAGAAATCACCAAAGTTATATGGTCTATGGAACTAGACAAGGCTCTTGGGCCTGACGGATTCACTATTCATTTCTACAAGACTTGTTGGGACATCATCAAATTTGATCTTCAAAAAATGATAAGAGGGTTTTTTAAAAAATAAAAGGTAGGAGGAGGAACCAACTCCACCTATCTTGACTTAATTCCAAAAGAAATAAACCCAGAAACCTTTGCCAGATTCAGGCCCATCTCGCTTTGCAACGCATCCTATAAAATTATGGCCAAACTTCTAGCAAATAGGATTAAGCCACTGCTTAAAAGGCCGATCTCTAGCTCCAAAGGAGGTTTCATTGAAGGCAGGCATATCTTGGACAATGTCATCCAAGTTCAGGAGACAATTCACTCAAGCCAACAGCGAAAAGAGAAAGGGATGCTGATAAAACTTGACATGGCCAATGCTTTCGATATGGTTAACCGTTCTTTCCTCATCAAATTCCTTCTCTCTTTTAGCTTCTCGCCCCAATTTTTCAATCTCATCAAAGCCTTCATCGATAATCCCTGGATTTCCCCCTTAGTTAACGAATGCCCTTCTTCTTTTTTTCAAGCCCAGAGAGGCCTTAGGCAGGGCTGCCCTCTCTCTCCCTTCCTGTATATCATGATGGCGGACACACTCAGCGGAGAACTCTCAGTTGAGAGAGTCGCTGGCTCCATTCCTGGACTCAAACCTTCCATTGGCTCTGATCCCTTGAACCATGCTATCTTCGCAGATGACTCTCTCCTCCTAGGAGGTGCCTCCCCTAGAATTTCCAAAGCCTTTGACTCTATTCTTAAGTGCTATTGCAAGGTCTCGAGAGCATTATTCAATGAGAAAAAAGAAAATTCTATGGTTGGAACATAGAGCAGCAAGAGCTCACTAGCATCTCGAACCTCCTCAGGTTCAAAGGTCATGCCCACTAGGACAAGATCAAGTATCTTGGACTTCCCATCTCAAATGGAATCAACAAGAGGTCGCTGTGGAGCGAAATCACCAGTAAAATAAAAATAAAAATCTCAGCATGGGGAGGATATTGGCTCACAAAAGGAGGTAAAGTAATTCTGATCAAATCTTTGTTATCTGCTCTCCCAATATACCAAGCATCTTTTCTCTTAGCTCCAAAAAATGTGATGGAACAATTCTCTAAACTACTTCAAGATTTTCTATGGCAAGGGGGGGAAGGAAACCAGCACAAAATTCATTTAGTAAATTGGGATCTGGTAAAAATAACAATCACTGAGGGAGGCTTGCAGATCCACAACCCCTCTCTTGTCAACCTCGTGTTGGGAGGCAATATTCTGTGGAAGCGGCATAAGGAACCCAACCACCCTGTCAGCAAAATTCTGAAATGGAAACACGCTCACAAAATCCCTCTAAGAAATCTGCAAGTAAGTAATATAGTCAACTACACTCAAGTATGGAACTTATGCCGTAAAATTCTACATTTTTTCAAGGGAAACGCATATCGAATTCCCAGCAATGGAAAGAGCACAAGCCTTTGGCATGACCGAATCCTGGACCATGATCCTCTGTTTGAAAACGAAGAAATCGTTGATCTTAAATACTGGTTGATGCATGCAGGAATTAATAGTGTTTACGACCTCTCCAAGTGGGACAACCACGGTGACTGGAATGGCTGGAACTTCCATGGCGTCCCTGAGTGCCTAAGCCATCAGAAATGCATCCTTGAAGATCTGTTGGATGATGCGGCCCTAGTGAATCAAAACAGGAAGGACAGCTGGGGATGGGGACAAATAGAAATTTGCACCATAGCTGCTGGCTACAACGCTCTACATCCCTCAAGAAACAACAGTCAAACCCCCGCCTTCTGGAAAAAAGTCTCAGATCTGCTAGGTTTACCTAAGGTTAATTTTTTCTTTTGGACGCTGGTTCATAATAAATTGTTAACTGGAGATAATCTGGAGAAAAGGAGCATAGCTGGGCTGCATAGATGTGAGCTTTTCAGAAATAATATTGAAATAGACAAGCATCTCTTCATGGAATGCATATTTTCTAAAGAAGCATGGGGACTCATCCTCATGATCTGCAGATCTTTGTCCCTCCACATAACTCTGTTTCTGATATTTTTGCCTCATGGAGCCTATTCTATCGCCATAATATCCCCAGCAAATACTTCTGGTGTAAAGTCTAGATTTCCATCCCCAAATATGTTTGTTGGAAACTTTGGCTGGCTCGGAATGATCAGATCTTCAACGAAACCCCGCACGCCCCCTTGTTTGTAGCAGCCAAAGCTAAATCCTTCATCCTAGAAGCTTCCCAGCAACAATACTTCAAAGAAGATCCTTTGCTTCTCCCAGAAGAAAAGAAGTGGTTGGTTCCCCTGGTTCCTCACCCTCGGAAGCATATATTGGCCTCTCATACTGCAAATCCTAAATGGCGTAAAAGAGACACTGATGCCATCTTCCAAGAATGGTGGCAGAAGTAAAACTTAACCACGATTTTATTCGATGGGGCTTCCAAAGGAAACCCCGGTGCAGCTAGAGCAGGCAGGGTCATATACTCCCCGGAAGGCTCAAGAAGGGACTGCTTTTGCTGGGGTATCGGGCAGAAAACCAATAACCAAGCAGAGATCCTAGGCCTCCTCAAAGCATGCCACATAGCTAGAGACAGAGGTGTCAAATATTTTCAAGCTTTTGGAGACTCAAAGATTCTAATTAAAAAAATAAACTCGGAGGAATTGTTTAACAACACAAGTCTCAATAAAACTTTGAGTAGACTAAAGAGAATCCTGCTTAATTTTTCCTCCTATAGGTTCTTTCATATTCTCAGAAACTCGAATAGCAAAGCAGATCTCATGGTGAAAAAAGGTTGCACTCTTTTGAAAGGACAGCTTATCATAAATGACGAAAGCTCTTCCCAAATATGCATCCCATGAAAATGTTGTAATTTATAACAGAAAAAGAATGATGGATAGCTACAATGTAATAGTGGTTTCTTTGGCGTAGGCCCAACCTTTTTTCATCAAATAAATAAAAACATACCTGTTCCAGGTAAAAAAATAAATACTTAATTAATTATTTCCTTTCTTAAATTTTAATAGCTCTTTTGGTAGAGTTTTCATTCGATTCATTTGATTAATGAAAGTTGTGTACTAAACTAATTTAAAAATTGTTTGCAGGGCAACATTTTAGGGAATATATAAGAAAAATTCTACGCATGAATATTCTAGGTATCCATATGTGTTCACACTATTTAACTGTTCTCTTTGGCTATGGAAGCCCATTCGTTAAACCCCGCAATACTATGATCCTCACCATCAATGGTGTAGACTTTCTTCTCTGAAACATTTTATCCCATGTCCTTTCTCACTTTTTCTTCCCCAAAGAATAAGGTAACTCAACTTGTCTATCTACCTATATTAACTCTTTTGATATTAATTACCTCAAATATAGGTTTACAAAAGAATTCCATATATTAATGAGATTTTGGATTGATATACTTTCTAGGGCTTCTTTATATTTATATATTCAACATCATGACTTGAATTTATGCTCATTATTTTGTCATGAATACTCTTCTAGGTGATGACAGTAAGGTTGAGCTGTGGTTTGATAATGGCCTTCATCATGGAAGCTGCAATTACCATATTTGTGTTTCATTCATACCGCGTAAGACAGGTGGTAGTAGGCAGTGTGGGTTTGATTTTTTCCATTGTCTTGTATGCTTTGCCATTATCTGTTTTGGTATGCTAATTCTTCTTATCCTTCTAATACATGTATTTTTCATGATACTTGCTCTCCTGCTGAATAATGTATGTTATATTGTTTTATGTGTCTGTTTTTCATAAAGTTGTGATTAGGACTAAAAGCGTAGAGTGCATGCCATTCTTTCTCTCTCTATTCAACTTCATAAATGCACTAGCATGGGTTGCATACTCTATAGTCACTAGGGATCTCTTTATTGGTGTAATTTTATTTATTTCCTTGTGCACGTTAACTGAATCTTTAGGTAAAATATTTAATTACTTTTTCCCCCTGTTGACTGGGATTCTAGCTTGATATAGAACAACGCAGCTGCTCCACATCTTCCTCTCAAAATTCCAAATAGGCACACTGAAAGAGTAAATACTTTCCAAAAACATAGCAGAAAACATGCACCGTTCAGATAATCCTTCAGGGAAGGAGAAGTGAATTATAAGCATTGCAGAAAGAGTGATTCTCTGTTGAATTCCTTGCATTCTTGAAGTTCTAATCATGAGAGGTGGAGATGTAAAGGAGAATTTGGAGAGCCAAAATTCATGTTCCAGACATCTAGAGGGAAATCTATAGGCATATCATCTGAATATTTAAAAAATCCAAGGGCTGTTCTCAGTGAATCTTTGTTCAGAATCACCCAACAATGCCTCGATTGGGTCCCTACAAATTAGTAAATCTGCAGGATTTCTTTGAGGTGATTTGGAAAATTCTGTGGTTGTATCATCCTCCTTCAAGAGACCAGGGGTTATTTTTCATGAAGATCCTATGCTGGTGCTAGAACCATATGGCATGTCACTACCTCATATGATGAATGAGACAACATCAATTGTTGCAGGAAATCTTGTGAATGTTTCACTTTCACCTTCCATCAAGAGAGCACAATCTATTGTTTGCAAATATACTAATTCAAGAGTGCAGGAATCACATGGCAGGAATGAACCCAAAGCAATGGGTAAAGCCATCAACGTGTGTGGTGATGCTACAGAAAATCACCTGGAAATATCATACACAAATAATGACTGAAATTCAACTTAAAACTGTGACCAAAAAACTCTGGTATATTGACATTTCCCAAAAACACATTGCATTGTCTTCTCTTTACCACACATAACACAATATGAACTAATAGTACCAACCTTTTGAAACCTACTCTTGAAAGCTAATCCATGATGAACCAATAACCAACCCAAAATTTTATTTTTGAAAGAGACTTGACCCTTTCAAATGGACTGACAACACTGCAACTGTCTCTCCACTGGATCTCCAAGACCCTACCTTTTTATAAAAGTGGAGCCTGATGTTAGAGGAGTGTTGCACCAACTCATAAATGCCTTGCATCTCATAGATATAAATAGGCTCCCATTTCGCCATCTCCAACTTCTCTACATAGGACCTTGCCCTTGCATCTGCATTTAATATAAATAATGCTTTGGTATCATACATCAAAAACTTGTTAGAAAAACCATGTAAAAAATAGAAAGCTTAGATTTTACTTGTGCCATTATTGAGTGTTTTGTTAGCTTGTACATATTTCTTAGTCATTCTTCTTCATACACTTGCTTATGTTTGGAATGGTGGTGCACTAGAGAATCCACTAGGAAGGAACAACAATTAAGTAGGCATCCAGTGTGTGAGGCACATGCACGTGCTTTCTTTAGATGAGTAGGGTGTCGTTGTAAGTTTAGAGTCTTAAACATAGTGCATGCTTTAGGTGAGCTTCCAGATTTATACTTGCCATTGTTTCCAAGGTTGGAAGGTACATGCATATTTACACTTTTTCTTCTCCAATGGGTATGCTATTATAGGTGCTGTATTCCATGCATGAGGTTTCTCTCTCCTGGCCACAGTAGGGTTAGGGCACTTTCCTTAATATAGGTGGTTTGTTGGTTTTGTCCACATTCATTGTAACCATAACTATCTACTTCTATAAAGGGAGTTAAGGTGCTTCATTACAGACATGTTTTAGTAGGAGTGTAAAAGTTTGTTGTGGAAGTCTTTTCTAGTTATAACTTAAGATATATGAGACTGTGTGCTGCAAATACCTCTCGTTATCCTAGCTTCTAGAACTATGTTTTACACAGAATCAGAATTTACATATGCTATTTTAAATTTTTATAGCCCGATGTTCTGATTTTTAGAGTTATGTGTTAGTAGATCTAGTGCTCAGAATTCCCATATTTAGATAGTATTCTAAGTAGTCTCAGTTTACATGGTTTAGGGTTTTAAGTGCAGATATGCTCACCATGTTGTGAAACTGAAAATTTAACATTGTATCAAACTTGTACATCTGAAATACATGTATGGAGAAGGCTATGGCATGTGAGATGGAGTTGTTGGAGGATTTCATTGGGCTTTCCTTATGATCCTTCCTAAAATGTATGCCCTAAAACAATGGTGCTCCTATTTAAGAACATTTTATATGAGTTAATTTATGCTTGTAAGATATTTGTGTGACCACTGTTACTGCTACAAAATCCCTTGGTATTCATTTTGAGACATTAGCCCTCAACCTTGTTTGACTATTCTCTGGCCCTAATGCCACAGTCTTGGTGTGAGCATGCATCATACTTTATAGAAGTGTGTGTATTTTGTATTATATGTGTGTGTGTGTGTGTGTATTATGTATTGTACTATAAAATTGTAAAACCAGAAAGCTTCCATTATCAACCTCAACTACTGCTTTCTCCCCTTATCAAGAGAGAGACATTAATGGCTTTCAATGTAACTTCATACATACTAGAAATTGATGCACCATGGCTAGTGACCCAGGGCTTGAGACCTTTTCAACCTACTCGAGAGAATTGTTGACCTATACCATTGTAGAATGAAAATGGGGTCATATTTATAGTAGGAAATATAATTGAATTGGCCTCAATCACCACTACTTGCCTTCTTCAGTCTATGGCTTGGCTTGATGTGCAGCTAATCTGATGAACAAATGATAGGCACATACCTTGTGGTTTTGTGACCCCTATGCCTCCCTGCAAATCCAACGTGCATTACCTTTTAATGTCAACCACCTTTCCTATTTTTAGCAACATTTTCCATCCCTTGGTGTAAACCTACATCAGGGGAATATTAATAAAACCATTTGTACTTATGGATCGAAGGATAGTTTATTTTTTTAGGGATCATCTTCTATACAAGCCATTAGTCATTTCTTTTGGGATGCATTATTTTGTACTCTTACCTACAACTTACCTAATTGCGTTGAAGCCTGCACTCTTAAAAATTTAATGTAGCTATATACCATTCTCAAAGTGTTGTTGTATGCTATAAACCTTGCAACATCTTTCTATGTCTTCCATTTGAGGGGATTTTGTGGCTTACATTGATTCATATTGGGAAAGTGGAAAGAATTTCATTCTGGGTATGTTATAGATAGAGTCCAAAGGATGTATCCCTTAGAACTTAGAAGACAGGCCAACCTTTTTATTGAAAACACACTGGAAAAATATACTAATTTGTTGTATAGATCCTTAAGTACAAATATTTTTATGAATAAATATCCTTTGTGGGTTTGCACCAAGGGATGGAAAATATTACTGACAGTAATATGCTACTGTAACTTAGATGCATAGGTAGGCAATGGGATCACATAACTAACATTGGTATACTGCCCAGTTTTCAGTAGCAAGCAGTGGTGGGAGTTGACAGAGGTGTACACCAGTGTTGGATTAGCCTTGTACAACTTTGAATCAACCTCAGCCACCCCTGTTGTGTACTGCTCAACTCAATGTGCCATTACTCTGGCCAACAGAGAACAGACACGTATATTGTGGTGTTGTGATCCCTACACAACACAACTCCCAACAAATCTAAGCTACATTATTATTTTATTTTCAACCGAATTTTCTATTAACATTTTTATTGTCAGCGGCCTCTTTGCCATCCATTGGTAAAAACTCACGAAAGGGTGTATACAGCATAGCTTATATTTTCAGAGTGCATCTTATGCACAAGGATCAATGGTCATTTCTTCAAATAACATGTCATTGTATTCTACCTCACACATACCCAAACACACTTAAAAGTTCAACTTATTCCGAAAATTTGAAACAAAGCCAACCACGATATTTCTTCAAAGGAAAAAATAGAGAAAGAAGCTCCAAGCGCTTCAAATTTCCTAGGGAAAATTTACTTTTAATATTTGACCGTAGATCTGCATACTTCCCTAGTGGCTTTCCTCCCACCCAAGGTCGAGTCCTCTATCGCACTCCTTTCCCAGTCTAAAAAATTGGATGTAACCTACAACAATATTGGTGGCTACAACATAGAAAAATATGAGATTCGAGAAACCATGGAACTTCCTCTCACCCACCACAAGATTTACAAGAAGATTGAGATAGACTTTCACTAGCTAGCGATCTTCTTCATAAAGAAGTAGACTCTATCCTTCAATTGTAGTTGGTGGCTGAAGATTCACTCTAAAACCATTTGAGATTAAACAACACAACAATTGTATTAAGCAGCTCACCAATTACATTGCATTAACCAGCTCAACAATAACATTGCATTGGCTTCAATATATAGTAAGGTGACACCTATAACAAACTACTATTCCCATATTTCTAGTAAATAACAAATACAGCCTAATATCTTGGACACAAGAATCCGTTGGTGTTATTATTGAGACCCTTATTTTATTAAGCTAGTACATAAAAATTCAATGAGCTATTTCCCCTTGCTCCTTTGGAGCTAGCATCCTAACACAATCATGGAGATCTTATTTATGCATGCAGAATTGCATCTTGAACAAATATTTCTATAATTTTCATCCAGACACTCTAAGCATATTAATTTTCTTCACATAACAAGCTTCAACAGTCAACCCTGCACATCAATTGCTGCAATATGCACCGACTATCAAAAAAATCTGATTTCAACTCTAAATAAACTACCCAAAGCTGATCATGGAAGCACATTCTCAATTTCATCTTCTCTTGACCAAAACAATCCTTTAAATTTTACAATCAAGATATTAAGCATATGTTACATACAGAGCATTGTATCCCCAAATCTCCATCTACACTTGAATCTTCAAATATTTGTTGCTATAGTAAGCTTCAGATACCTCATAGAAGTGCCACAGAACCTTTTTGTATTGATCGAAGAACAATACCTCAGATATTCATTATTTCCCAAACAAACTTGCTTCAATCATTATGGAAATTTTTGACTTGTTCATACTCTCAGACTAGCCTTTGAACTCAGCAGTAATAGATGTAAGCTATAGTATTTTGGTTACTCAAACTATAAAATTATCATGAATACTCTTGGTCTTTTTGATTCAGAAAGGAGCGCACAGTCATGCTCGAATTGACACTACTATTACCATTAAGAATAGTTTACATGTACCTCTTTTAACTTCCCCTATTCTCCATTATTGCCTTAGAGTATGGTAATACTATATTGGAAGTTGTAACTTCTTGGGCCTGCTTCAAAAGATATGCTTACTCTAAATTCGAACTTCTCTGTCCATGCAATTCTGCAACTTGGTCTTCACATTGATCTCACTAATTGGTCCTTCAAGCTCGGCTATAAGCCACAGAGATATCTTTAAGCTGCTTTCAGTGTCCTCTATCTTTCAATATCAAATAAGTCAGCTTCAAGAATTGAATTCATCTTTCTTTTATGTATGAGAAGGGTGCTATTTTCACAAACTTGTGTCACGGATTCCCTATACCCTCACAATCCTTACTAAGCGATATAATGCTGCTACATATTCTAGTGTCACAGAGATGGGCCTTATATCATCATAATAAATTTTGTCACCAAGTAACATCCCTCAGGTTTTCGCACAGGATGCCACTAAACTCTGATTCTTGATGATTCAAAAATTTTTGTATGTCTTTGTATAGTTCAGATCACAAATATACATGTTCTACTTGTCATAGAGATGCTCAGACTTTTCACAAATGTAAATTATGTCATTAAGTGTAGCTTCAGACTTGGAATTGATCATAATCTTGGCTTTTATTCACAGTGATGATTTTTCTCCCTTCTATATACTATGTACCTTAGTGTTTTGGTCTTGTAGCATAGAGTAGATCACAGACTTTTGATTCATTTTGCACAAATATAGAGATTATCAATCCTTTATGTCACAGATAAGACTTTTTTTTCATGTCTTTAAGTTCATCATTTGTACATTTAAATGCCTCAAATATGATCCACTTGTTTTTGGTTTCTTTTAACTTCAGATCACAATACACTTCTATCCTTCATCTCGCAATGCCATAGATTTGCATTGATTACAAAGATGATGGTCTTTTTAGATGTCAAATATGGATAGTCTCCCAAATTAGTCGAGCTGCCTTATATAGTGTTAGATAGACTTTGTATCGTTTCATGTTGGTGTCATCATTGATGCCTTGAATCTTCAAATATTTTTTGCTATAGGAAGCTTCAGATACCTCATTGAATTGTCACATAACCTTTTTGTATTGATCCAAGAATAGTACCTCAGATATTCGTTTTTTCCCAAACAAAATTGCTTCAATAATTATGGGAATTTTGGACTTGTTCATACTCTCAGACTAGCCTTTGAACTCAGTAGTAATAGATGTCAGCTACAGTATTTTGGTTGCTCAAACTATACAAATATCATAAATACACTTGGTCTTTTTGATTCAGAAAGGAGCACACATTCATGCTCAGATTGCCACTGAAAGTATTGTCGCAGTAGGTTGTCTTCTTTTGACAGATTTCTTATAAGCCATTTGCTTTTTCTTTTAGTACTTTGTAGATTATAAATATAATGACTTGTATTCTTATCATAGCAGAAGGTGCCTCTGAAATTCACATTAGTACAAGAAACTTACTTCATAAATCAACATAGAGACTCAAATATGTATACCTATGCCAAATATTTTGTCGACAACAGAGATATAAATTTCATCCTTGATTTACAGAGATAATGCCATAGAGTCTTTTCATGTATTATAGGTTTCTTTTTCTAGCCCTTAAGTATTTCGGTCCTTCCTTTATTGATGAGCTCGGTTAACATGAATATTGATGTCTTTATTCAACTTGAATCATAGAGGTACTATGCCTCTTTCAATTCGTATTTTAAGGAAAGTATGTCACAGAATTTTTATGATACTTTGCTTAAGGTGCCACAGGGATAAGAAAATAAGCCAACAAATTGTTATCTTCAATCTGCCTTTCCTTCAACCTAGCTCTGATACCATGTTGAGAAATCAAGATGCTTTTAGATTAGGTATATTTCTCTTAACTTAATAATTGATTGTGAATGTTTGTTGGCTTCTTGTTACTTATGTTAACTTATTCATCAACCAATTACCAAAAATACAAAACATGAAGATCACAAAGAGACAAAGAACACAAGAAATTAGGTTCCAAGCTAGGGAAAAACCCCACAAGGGGGAAGACCCAATAAAATCCTCTTCTTACAGAATCAGATCAAAGTGAGATATCCAAGACCCAAGACCAAGACCAAGACTGCCACAAAGACCCAAGTCAACCCTCTTCCCATCCATTTCCAAAAAATCATGGTCAACATAAGTCAACATTGGTAAAATCTCAGAAATCTGGTCATCTCCTGAAATTTTGGGCCTGTAATACCACAAAAATTAAATCAAAAAATTCCCATGCGTGAATAGAAACTAGGGCAGAAAACAAAAATTTCTCTCCTTTGACTTTCACTAAAATTCTCCTTCTTGCACAGAAATTGAAGTGATGGATGGATGATAAAATGAGATTGAACTATCTTGTATTTGTACATGTCCAGGAGGTCGAATGGCTGCATCTTTAGGCCATCTTGTCCAGGAGGGCCGATTTGGTCTTTGGTGACATTTTTGACTCTTTGACTTGAAAAATAAATTTTCTTTTTCTTTTACAAGTCCAAATGGGACCTTGACTCAATTTACCCTAAAAGCATGAGGAACATGCTTTGACTAGAAATAAAATAATAATAACAATGAATACAATAAAATTATAAATACATCAATAATACATTTGAATTACATTATGAAGACCGATGCTAGTTACATTTTCAATAGGGTCATTTAATTAGAAAAGGACATCACAATCGCCCCTTCCTGACATTTCTTGTTCTCAAGCAATTGCACGTTCGTGTATTGCAAGATCTTTTCTTGCACATATGCAACCCACTTTAAAATTTCATGAATATATTTGAAGGCTTCATTCATTGTGCTGCAATTTCGTGCCTTCATTTTCCATATAAGAAACTTATCGATGCTAAGAGATGCATAGAGATACTTGAATTTCATTGCCACATAATAGTAAGCTTGATGGTCTAGTGACTGATTGTTGTGGTGTGCCTCCACTGGAATGAAATCCTTAAACTACTCACATACAGTAAGTGCCACTCTGTTAATTTTTTCCTAAAAAATGTCATATTTATTTAGTAATAGAATGAATGGTGTATCTCTGAAACATGAATGCTCCACAACATTCTCAAAAATTTCTTTACTGAAGGTCATCTTATTACTCAGCCCACTTTTGGTCATATTCACTTATAGCAACACAGAATATTACAGCTCGTACATTCTCAAATATTTCCAGCCACTTATAGCCTTCATTTAATCCTTTAATATTTACTCTAATAAGTTGATACTTCACAGTTGGAGTTGGACAATAAAAGTTTCCATTATAAGGTTCTGACATTGGACTACGATCATCAGTTGAAAATTATATAAATGCTAACCCATTACTTTGAGTCACTCCAGCATATAAAATGTGAGATTCTGATGGATTGTTTGCATTAGTTGATACCTCAACAACCCGTTCCTAGAAGTGACCAGAAACATCAGGGAGGAAATGCAACTCATTTCTTCTTACATACGTACCCTGAATTGTAGGGTCCCTCCACATTTCATCAGCTATCAGGGCATAATCATGTGTTGCAGCTGGGAAAAAAACCATCTAAATCCCTCATTACCATAATTTCCAGAAGCCAATTGGAAAAATGTTTCAATTTTGGATTGACAGAGTAAGTACATTGAGTAGCTTCTTTATCATCACTTTCATCTGAGGCAGAAACTTGTTCATGTACACTATAACCATCCATATCTACTAAGTTTTCCTCAAAATGCTCACGCCCCTCAAGAAATATGCAAAGGTATTTATATAGGTTTCTTTGTATCATCAGTTTGATGTTTTGCGGCTCCTCCTGTGAAAATTTCTCACCCTTGTAGAGAAATTTTTCCTACTTGAAAATTGTACTAGCACCAGAGCCTTCATATCCCAGTAACAAGAACTTTTGTATCTTCTTTTGATTCAAGCATTCTTGGACAGAAATAATGGAATGATTATCTGTATTTTCCCTCGAGCCATGATAGTTACTCTAAGGGGTAGGTAACAATAGTAAGGAGCATATCAAACTTCTTGAGAAATTACGGCGTTTAATTCAATTTCTCTTTCATGATAATTAATTGTGAACTTGTTATGCTTATTTTACTTAGATCTTATCTTTGTTAGCTTATTATGTCTTTCATCAAGTCAATTATAAAAACACAAGAGACACAAATTTCAGGCTCTTCAAGCCAGGGCCAAAACCTCTCCCTCTTGGAGAGGAAAACCCAAAAGCAATTCTTCTTATAGATCTTCCATTGATGAGTACCATAAACATGAAATAGACCCTTGATACCAGTATGCCTTCAAGACCCTTGTCATTGCTCTTCTCAGCTTCTCTAGCTGATCTCTTCTTTCTGCACTACACTGCACCTTTACTAGGGAAGCTCGGTCCTTAGTCTAGCAGCCCCAAACTGTGTGCTTCTTCTTGGCTTCCTTTGATCTTATCCTTAGCTTCCTAAAGTCTTCTTCTCGGCCTACTTCCAACATCCTTTAGACATATTTGAAACTCAAGATTGAGCATTTATTCATGTTGTTGTAGCCTTCCTCTTTACTGTGATTACCTTCAGCCTCCCTGAGAAATGCGAGGTAAACTTGCATATCAAAACAGAGATATCATAAGACTTTCTTCCTTCGATAGCACACCTCCTTTCTTGACCTAATCATAGATCCTTTCATTGCTATATTACCTTCTTCATGCATTGTTCTATGCACTATAAGAGAGACTTATCTTTTTCTATGATAGCCTTATTTTTGAAATGTGCGAGGTGGTATAGACCCAGAACAAAGGTAAGTGTACCTCTTCTTTTCTTCCTAGACTAGCCTCCTATTCCCGCATCAATGTAGACCCAAACTTCGCTCTTCTATCACATGATCCAAAATTTATTACACCATAATGAGGCCACATCATCCTTTATATAGTGGCTGGCTTTAGCTTGTAGGCCGACATGAGGTTTGTGTGTAAGCAGACTTCATCAGGGAGAATATTCACCATATTTAAGCCGACTTGTGGAGCATATTTACAAGGTCTTGAAGGCATACATTTACATCAATAAATTGTCTTTATAAGTGTAACACCAATTCATATACATGACTCTAAATTATATATATTTATGACAAGATGAAAAACCCCTAAAAGACATCAATAAGAAGTCTTTGACCTATAATAAAAACTCCTTTCTCATGAAACCCATGATGCGCAAGTATTACAAAATACATTTTATTATCTTTGTCTTCTTCATTACGTAAGTTCATAATTACAAGTCATTATGAAGACTGAACTTAGTTACACATTCCAACATTTCCTCTTAACTAGGGAGGTATTCATAATGGTACATGGTCACTCTCAATCTGAAGAATCTCATAAGAAGAATTCGATTGGTAATCCATCTGTTATAGCAACTTATTAACCAGCATTGTCACAATGCGAGGCCTTGATTAACAACTCCATCTCTTCACAATACCATGAACTACAATGCTGGTGAGACCAATGATTACAGACATATTCATCATTGTCTCCAAGGTACATACTCCACCCGCGTGTTCACCAAGTATGACCTCATAGGAATATTCTTTTGGGGATAGCTAATCCTCAAAGAATACCTGTCCTTTCATGACTACTCTTACTTTGGATACCCTAATACATCCCCAAAAGAGTATCAGATGCCAAATTATTATCCAAGCCCACATTTTGTCTTCTAGGTGAATACTAGAATGATACGTCTATCTCTCCCTATTAATTAGGGAGGACATACCCATTCCTATCAAGGAATTTTCTCAAGCTCCCTCTTATCCAAGGACCTGTCAAGGCTCCCTCTTATCCAAGGACTTGTCCAGGCTCCTAGGGACTTTCTTCCATGTTTCTACCAGGTAAGAAACTTATTACCAACCCCCCTCTTAATCAAGGACCTATAGCAGCAATGATGAAAACACTGAGTTGATCATGAAGAACTACTTTCTTTGATGTCATGAATTTATTTGTTGTTGAGGAGTCTTCATTTTTGGTATATCTTCATTAGGGCTCAAATCACCCATCAATTTTCATTTTTGTTCGAAATTGATCCATCAATTTTTCATCTGGTCTACCTTCATATCATGTTTATTTCCTTCTAACCATACTTCTTCCAAGGATCTTACATCCTGCAATATGGTTATCAACCTGTGGAAGACATATACTTCCCTTTGGCTGCCCTGAATAAGCTCATAAGATATTATTCAATTATAAATATGAATACTTAAATCAAAATTTACCTTAGTGATGATCCTTCACCATGGCATCCTTCTTGTAGGCATCGACATCCTTTTTTATCTCTTAAAGATATGTATTGTCAAGGGTCTCTATCTTTTCCAAACTTCTATTAGAGTCCACATATCTTCCCTGGAGATCTCCTAGTCAAGTCTTCTTGGCTTCCTTGGATTTTGATTGCTTCTTTCCATGGTTGTACTTCCCATGATATCTTCCTTTTTATTTCTCCACAGTTTTATTTCAATCCCAGGAACTTCCATTGTGTATTTCCTTGATAATGTACAACCATCTCATATTCCATATGAGGACATATTATGTCGATTTCATCTAGTGTAGATCATGCCCTTTTGGCAACCTGTGCATCATAAGATTTTATGCTTTCTATTTTGATCATACTTCTAAAGATAGAAGTATACTACCTGCAACCACATGGCATGACTTCATAGCATCCAGTGTCAGCATATATATAGATGTACCTCATTGTTTTCCTTTTGAGTCATCCTGCAACAATTTTCCTTAGAATGAAAAAGTTTCATTTTCTTGATCTGCTTCATCAATATGTCATCATATTCTAATCCCAAAATTCTGTAAGTCAGAATTCTTGATGAAACCTTTTTATTTCTTCCTAACTAGTCAATCCAAAGAGGATTCCATTAGAAAATGTCAACACTTGTTTCCATATTGATTATTGAATGATGACCCTTGATCTAGATGACTGCCTTACATAAATATTTTTTTCAGTGAGGTTCCTAGGAGCCACTTCTTTCATGGAACTCTTGTTGACTACTGTGGTCTTATTCTTTGGAATCTTTTATGAACACGATTGCCATGCAAGCTATTATACATTGTCTTGAAACTTCCCTATTTTTGCAAAGAATTTAGCGTCATGCTAGTGATTAATTTGAAACTGTATTTTAGTGGAAAAATTCATCGTTTTTTGGTGGAATAGTTCATAATTTATTCCGATCTTTTTTTGCAAGTGTACTAGTCACAACGATAAATGTATGGTTTACTTCAAAGGGTTCTCAATTCTTTCTAGATATGCTTTTCATCATTTTCTTTGAATACTTCTCTAGTGCTTTACCTTCATATTTCATCCCCTGCACAATTTCTCCTGAGGTCCATGTTGTTATGTTTATTGGCTGTTTCTGTGGAAACGTTTTCCTGAGGTTCTGCAAGGTAAATCCAAATGCAAAAAATACTATTTTACATATTCATATTTGTTCAAGACATTCTTGTGTGATACTTTAATTTCATAAATCTAGATTTCTATTTCGTTATCTATATCAATATATAAGAATAGGCCCATGGATTGTTCATATTTCTCAAACTATGGAGTTGTTCCTTTCCTGTTGTATGTTCTTTTATATTGTTATGTTGTGATTCAAATTCTAGTTGTGCTGTCCAATTATTCTCCTACGTAGTACATGCTTTGTTAGATTATATCAAAAGTTATTCTTATTGTGTTTTTATTATGAATATTGAACATATTATTTCTAGCAACTTTTGATCTTCCTAGATTTTCTATTCCTTTGGTGTATCTTTGCACCTTTAGTGGCAATTGCTAGTTTAAAGTCTAATTCTTTAAAGGGTGCTAGCTCAATGGAAGAGCACCTGCTTTACAAGCAGGAGGTTGGTGGTTCGATTCCATCATGCCCTTATATTCATAGGGAATGAGGACGATCAGTTTTTCGTGACAGATGATCTTTTGACCATCACCAATGAGCTTATGGTGACATTTTTCGACCCTCACCAAAATATGAAATGGTGACGGTCAACAAACGCCACCATATATATGCATCAATAGTGATGACCATTACAGGTATGTCACCATAAATCTTTGTTGTTGATATGAAATGGTGAGGGTCACTGTTTTTCATTATAGTAATTATTCGTGACGAACCTTGATGTCACCAATGAGTTTATGGTGACGGTCAATGAACGTCGCCATATATGTGCACCAATAGTGACGGCCATGAAAAGTCCATCACAAAAAATCGTTGTTGTCCATATGAAATGGTGACGGTAACTATCCATCATTATAATCAATATTCGTGACGGACCTTGAATGTCACCACAACACATACTTTTGGCGACGCCACCTTTGGTGACGTTTAGTTTTTTGGTGACGGAAGCTATTGTTCATCACCATTGCTCATATGAAATGGTGACGGTCACTATCCATCACTATAAATCATTATTGGTGACGAAGGCTCTTTTGACCCTCACCAATGAGCTTATGGTGACCATTTTCGCCCCTCACCAATGTCCTTTTTTCTTGTAGTGATACATATATATATATATATACATGAATAAAATATTATTACTACACAATTATTTTTCTTTTTTAGGAACTGTAACTAGTGTGAACTTTCACAGCGATGGAGATTCTTCTAAGTACATAGTGTTGTTATGATGTTGTTACTCCAAAAAAAAAATCTAAGTGTTGGATGTTGTTACTCCTTCGATGTTGTTACTCCACCGATGTTGTTACTCCAAAAAATTTCTAATTGTTGGATGTTGTTACTCCTTTGATGATGTTACTCCTCCGATGATGTTACTCTGTATTTTTTTTTTTAAGTATTGGGTGTTGTTACTCCGGAAAGTTTTTCTAAGTACCTAGTGTTGTTAGTCCTATGATATTGTTACTCCAAAAAAAAATTCTAAGTGTTGGGTGTTATTACTCCTCCGATGCTGTTACTTCGGAAATTTTTCTAAGTATTGGGTGTTGTTACTCCATAAAATTCTCCAAGTACTCGGTGTTGTTACTCCTCCGATGTTGTTACTCCAGAAAATTTCTAAGTATTGGGTGTTGTTACTCCTCTCGTGCTGTTACTCACCCAATGCTGTAATTCCAGAAATTTTACTGTGTCAAGTGTTGTTACTCCGTCGTTGTTGTTACTCCCTCACTCCTGTTACTTTGTGAGGCTGTTACTCCACTGAGGTAATTCGCTAGGTACGTCCCCGTCGACTTTTATGGATTTTATTGAATATTCCATTGAAAAGACATTTGACGTGCCCGTGGACGGTCATTTATTATTTGGGGGGGGGGGTGTTGTAATAACTGAATAACAACATAACCAAATCAAAATAATGATTTTCCAATGTCATCATTAGAACCCGTGTCGATAGTACATCCCACAATTTTCATCATTATTTTGCATAATTATTGAAATGCATTGGGACTCAAAGTAAGTACATTCTAACAAGCTAACTAGTCCTTTCTAAATCTTGCAAAATAATTACCATCACCATTTATCATTATTACCATAATCTATTTTGAATTTCCTCGTTTTTCGAAATACTATCCATTTTTATTTTTACCATTACCCCATTCCATTTTCTACCATGCTATCACCGTAAAGTATTAACTACCGATACTTCCTCCCAATAGTCCTCTATTTTTCCAAAGTGCTGCTACACAGCTTCTGCAGGAGGGGCGGATTGGCCGTGAGACATGAACCTGAAAATACACCTATAGTCTGCAGTAATGCAGTGGCATGGCAGGTTTTTATAGACACGGGCTAGGATGTATATTTCGACAGATTACAGGGATTTTATGAGACAATTACATCAAAATTTGCTGTAATTGTGGACTGGAATCATTCTAGAGTGCGGGGCTTAGAGATTACTGTCACATAGGATGTCATTTCATTGGTCAGTGTACTACCACAACAAGGGCAGAAAAGGTTTTCATGAAAAACTCCCCTGCCAGAATTTCCAAAGTTGTTTCTTCAAGTTGGAGAGAGGGCGATTCACAAAGGGAGAGGATACGATTGGAAACGTCTACCACATACATGGGGAGAAGTGGCATACTTTTTTATGATGTATATAACTTGTGAAGGGTGATTTACCACCCTGTTAAAATATCACTTTAAGCTCCTAGCTCACCTCCGATATTGATAGGCACAAGTTCGATCCCTAGACATGTATTTCTTTCTTTTGAAAAATCTCCAACTTATGGCACAATCTGCCAGATGTTCGCAGCAGGTATTGGTGGTTCTTACAAATCATGGGCTAGTTCTTCTACTGGTAATTCATGTATTGGCTAAATTTCATTTTCCTTGGGCACAATTTCTTGAACTGATAGAGGAAGAAGTGGAAGTTGTGATAGCTGCAAGAGAGGAAGATGAGCCAGAAGAAATGGAGGAATAAGAGCCAACATCTCTTTCTGGATCATCTGAGGAAGATGAGCTGGAAGAAATGGAAGAAGAAGAACCATCATCCCCTGTTGGTTCAATAGAAGAGGAGGAACCAGAGGAAATGGAGGAAGAAGAAACCATAGTTGATGCTGTGACACAAGAACCATCATCTCCTGTTGGCTCATTAGAGAAAGAGAAAGCAGAAAGAATGGACGTAGAAGAGGCTGCAACCGATGTTTTTAAACAAGAACCAACATCACCTATTGGCATGGCAGAAGAAAAAATAGTGAATGTAAAATGTGGTACAGTTGAAGCTGTTACACAAGAACCAACCTCACCTATGAGACTAATTGATGTGGGAATTATGGAAACAGAGGATAGAGCCAATGTTGTTCCTTAGGAATCAACATCCACTTTTGAGGCATAAAGAGAAACAACACCAGTTGGAGGGCTGGCAAGTGATGCTGTTACACAATAACCAACACCACTTGTCCAAGAAAATTTGCATCTTGAAGGAGGTAGTGGTGCTATAAAATAACCACCACTAATTCAGACGAGCCAAGAAATTATGGAAAAGATAGGTCCTGTAGTCGACATTGTTCCACAAGAACGAATGTCGACTGCAGGACAAAAAGGTGATGAAGAAGAAGGCTTGGTCCAAACATAGAATAAATATTGTGAAGAGAAAGAGCCTGAGGTAGCATACATGAACAGAAGAGACATAAAGGAGAATTTCCCTCATTCTTCATTTCTTGCCCAATCTACCGAGAGGTGCAAAGAAGTTTCGCTCTCCTCGGCGCCTTATAGAGGAAGTAGTTGTCCCTGTGGTGTTAGAATTTGTTGGGACAAGTTGGGATACAGTTGTTGGTATAGCCATTTGCAAACCAGCACCCGCTGATTCACATCTGGAGTGGCCCAAAGAGTTAAATGTGGAAACACAAGAACCCATGTTGAAAAAAGGATAGATGACGGACGATGCCACTCCATCCGTGGAAATTATTCAGACTGAAGTTGATCCGCAGGGGTCGAAATAGATGCCCAAGAATTTAGAAGAAAACCTTGGAGTAGAACAAGAACATATGATGTATTTCGAAGGAGTTTCCCAAGTGACTGTAGAAATTCCTGAACCTGAAAAGGAAAATGAAGGGACTACTCTCGAGGAGAGGGGACAATTTAGGGAGGATTTGGTGAAAAACGAGCTAGTTAATATATTTGTTGATAGAAACCCACAAATTCTTAAACCAGTTGCAGTGCCAGTAGAAGAGGTTGTTATCAAGCAAGAATTTGTAGAGGATTACGTGAGAAGGAGGCCACCTGTCAAGGAGAGATATCAACTCCAATTAAAGGAAACTATGCAGTTGAAAATTGAAATCCGTATGCTAAGGAAGAGGGTATTGTGCCTAAAGAAGAAGGTGAGGAAACACAAAGGGAAAGTTGTGAAGCTAAAGGTCTAGGTTGTCTCTCCTGCTACATAGACCGACCCTATAGAATATTTGTTTGAAGCTCGGGAATTTCTCCTATCTGCCGAAATCCAAAAATGGAAAGTTGTCATGGCTTGTCACCACCAAGGGACCATCACATTGAAAGAACACAAAGAGGAGATGAAGAGGGTCCATGAGAAAGAAGCCTAGACCATTACTGGGTATATAGATCAGCTAGACATAGCAAGGAAGAAGCAAGAGAAGCAAAGGAAAAATATTGAAAACCTAGAGGGGCAGGTGCTGATGTTGAAAGCTGATAAGGAGGAAATGTTTACCTTAACACAATAGGTAATGGCTTGCAGACCTCCCACTCATAGTTATGCCTTTTTTCTCCATGAACAATTCTTTTTCTTTTTCTTGGAGAGCATTGATAGTGAGATTAGTCATGAAATCGAAGATCCGATAGAGTTTCTTCGCATCCTAACAATTCATGATGTTGTGAATTAGCAGTTGATGTGTGAATTATACATGCATGAATATTTATTGAGTGATTAGTAGACCTTCAATCCATTCCCATTTGTGGGAGACATCCGTTTGAGAGTGTTTACATCATAGACCATTAATCAGGTTAAGTGGAAAAAGGCTTTTGAAACATTTGAAGAGAACCAAGCTACAATGCCACTTATAATAAGAAGAGAGAATGGCCAGCCTGCGAACATATACAACAAACATTCCACCTTTTTATAGATTGAGGGATGCAAGGAATAACTGTTGGCCACAAAAAAATGGTGTACTAATCTCTGTACCAAATAGGTGGTTACTTTCACAAATTATTCTTGTGACGGTTGCCAAAGGAGATGGATGTTGTAATCATCAGTCATTAGAAACCAAGAGCCTTTTGGGGCACCTAAAATTTCATGAGCATTAGAGAGGTTTCCATTATACATTGCATGCATCCATACATGCAGGGTTTGGTAGATGAGAACGAGATTTCAATTCCCCATTGTTTGGCTGCCAACAGACCAGTATAGTTTGGCATACAACATGGGAAATGATTGATGGAAGGAAATTCTTCTAACAGAAGGATATAAACCCCTAGGGATAGATATGGTGGATAAATATGACCTCGCTCGGCTTCATGCTGACCATAGTCATTCCAACCCAGACCTGTGGAGGCAACGAGCTGCATGAGGACATGCAGAAAGACTAGCTGGGGGGAGCTGTTGGTAGCCAAATCTATACATCTTTTCCTTCCATTTTTACCCACTTTCTTTACCCATTTGCATCATTAACGTTCATGTCATGTTCTAATGTGCACAGGTAAACTGCTCTATATGTATTATTGGAATATTTAGTCAACGAAGTAAAGAAACGATGATTATTAACTAAAGCAATTTACTAATTTCGTTATTTTGGTAGATTCGATGGTTGGATGACCATATCTGCAATGCTAAGAATATCTTCGAGTTGCCAACACTATTGCGAGCAAGGTTGCAACAACACAATGACTCAGATCATTTCTCTGCTTTCTTTAGCATCTAGTTTGTCTATAATAATGAAGTATAATTATAGTCACTAGCTGTCGAGATTTCTGGAAAAATTATTGTAACATTAGTATAAGAAGGTCTCTGAAGATATGAGTTAGGGGTTGGAGACGTAGGTAATTGATTTTTGTAACAGAACATTATTATTAAGTTAATGCAAGTTATCTTCCTATTACTCTTGTAAGTTTCTGAGTACATCTCAACCCTGATCAGAGAGTTGGGCCCACTCTCCTGTTCAGGTGCTACGTGCTTTCTGTATGTGTTGATTAATTATATTTCTTCTTTTGTATAGTCGTAATTGTTGTGATATTAGACGTAATTGATGATATCTTTATTGCTGTGAATTCATTGAAATATTTACAATTTATTACTGCTATTATTTTATTGTTGTTATGGTGATTGTTTCTTTTATTAGTTTATCGAATCCATGATTGATATAGAATTGTACTATTTTCATCTGAATATGTTTTTTGTGTTAGCCTTGCAATAAAAAAGGAACCTGGATTGATAAATTAATGTGGGAAAGGGTTTGAATAATCATTCACACTTAGACACCAACAATGTTGATTTGGTCAAAGCCCCAAGCAGTCTGTCACAAAGTTATAAATAGAAGAAAATCCAAGTTCATTTGCAAACATCCTCTCATGAGATATTCATCATTTTGTTTTGGTTATTAGTCATGTTTTATGTTTATGGCTCGTACATGTATGTCACAAGACGCTCGCAAAGTGGATCGGGATGACAAACACAGGTAAATTTCAGATCTGGGTATTTTGGATCTGGGCCGCGGGTAGGAAGAGTTAAGGTAGCAGTTATGCTAGGCCAAAATCATGGGCTAGGAAAAGTCACTAGCAGGAAGGATTTAGGGCATGACCAGGGTTCTAAGGTATTCAAACCCTAAGCCACAGGCACAGAACATGGTAGCGGTTCAGAGCTCCAAAGTAGTGTATTGGGCATGTTAAGGTCGCGACTAAGAGATTTATTGGGTAGATTTAATTTGATTCACAATAATTTTCTTGTGCAGTGTCATAACTCATTTGTCACGCATTCATAGTCGCATTAGAACAACCATTAACAATATTCTAGATCCAGATCTAGAACTTGACGGCCGAGATCAATTGGTATTGGTGATACATTGGGTTCATTTTTTTCTATTTTAGATCTTTTGATCCATAGATCACGTATGTTTATTTCCACCATATACATGTACTGTGCTCATTTTAATCTCTGTTGAAACCTTTTGAAGACAATCGATATAAGAAGAATATTTTAAAGGGTTTCCCCCATAGTGGAGATTTTCCCTAGACTTGGACCAATCTCTATGTTTCATGGTTACATTATTCTATCATCAGTTACATTTTATGGTTACTTATATTGCATAGATCTGAATACATTGTTAACAAAATCTAATTTGGGCTAAAGTAACTGACACGACATAGAGAAATATTGAAAATAACATGGTATCAGAGCTAAGATAAAGGACAAGCCCAAGAGAAGACAAGTAGTGAAGCCCACATTATCTGAGAGAAGATCAAATTTTTTTTCAGAGAGTAGATCTACAAGTCTATCAGGAAGCATATATATAATCCAAGGTCGAGATATCTTCCTCTACCTTCAAGGAGCACGTGAAGCTGGGTGACGCTTCAAAGCTTTGCTACATGGAAAGTCAGATTATATGTTATCGTTGACAACAAAGATGCGATGTAATACATTCAAAGAAATATTCCCAAACCTTTAGATGATTCCTCCGTCGTCATCAAGAACAGGTACAAGAGAGGTGAATCCAAAGGAAAAGAAATATTAGTTGATGGGTTACAAGATCACTTACTTGCTTATGTTGGGAATTTAAAGAATTCTAATGATATGTATGACAAGATAGCTGGTACGTATGAAGTTAACAATATGAATGATATTATAACATTGACACACCAACTAAAGGAAGTGAATTTAAATAAAGGTGAGACTGTTCAGTCTTACATCATGAGGATCTCTCATATTAAATATTAACTACTAAGGGTTGGAGAGAATGTGCTCGTCAGAGAGTTGGTTATCATTACTCTTAAAGGTCTCCCTCTAGTTTGGGAAGCATTCATTACTACTAACAACAACAACACCATTCTTCTGTCATTTGATGAAGTTGTTGGTAAGCTAACCCAGTAATAATCTAGAAAGATAGCAAGAGGGAGGATTTAGAAACATGAAGAAGGAGATCCTCCTATATATGTTTCCCATAACAAAATAAAAACATCAAAAGGAGGCCCATCTAGAAGACCTTCTCATAAAAACTCAAAAGGAAGGAATGAGAGATCACCTTCTCACATTGAATGCTTCAAGTGCCACAATAAAGGTCACTATGCTCCTGATTGTCCCGAGAATAAAAAGAGACATCGACACAAAAACAACAAAAACAAAAACTATTATAAAAGAAGGAAAGACAATAATAGGAACCACTGTGACAAAAATGATGAAGGGAGAAGAAGGATTCATCAAGTGACCACAATGAAGATCGTCCATATAACAAGAGGTCAAAAGCTTCTAGGTATGAAAGTAATGTTGCAGACAAAAATTAATATTGAGCTGTTGAATTCAGAATATCCACAGTATGCATTTTTTCGTCTACGTTTCTGGTCTAGATCAAGACCCATCATCAGGACAAATCCTGTAAAAAAGAGAGGAGGTTAGATGCAATAAATATAATAAAAGAAAAGAGCATGAGGAGTGAGCGTGAACCAACCATCAATATCAAGTAAATAAAATATAATGTTAATTATTAATTTATTATTATTCTAAATTAAATTATGTTTTAAGATTAATGTTAAGGTTCATTTTAATTGATTTAAATTAAAATTATTAGCATTTAAAAGTAAATGCTATAATTAATTTTAATTTGGAATTATTAGGGTTTATAATGACTTAGAAGGATTATTATTGCATCTAACCTCCTCTCTTTTTGACAGGATTTGTCTCAATGATGGGTCTTGATGTAGAACCGAAACGTAGATGAAAAAATGCATACTGTGGAGATTCTGAACTCAACAGCTCAAAACCCATACCAAAGAAACCTTAAAACTATAAAAATGAATATGTTCTCATTTCTGCACTTACTAGTTCTTCTCCACCAGATTCATGAGATAGTTGGTTAGTAGACAGTGGGGCCACTCATCACTTTTCTGGTTTCAAATAAGTCCTCTCTAATCTGGTAGAAAGGGAGAATAAGTTAAGTATAATTCTTGGAGATAACTCCGCTCATCCTGTAAAAGGATTTGGGTTGGTTAAATTTCAGTTAACAATGGGGAATGAGTATTCTTAAATGATTTCATGTATGTGCTGGGACTTATGAAAATTTTAATTTCTATATCTGTGTTAGAAGATACTCATCACTTTTTTGGTTTCAAATAAGTCCTCTCTAATCTGGTAGAGAGGGAGAATAAGTTAAGTATAATTCTTGGAGATAACTCCGCTCATCCTGTAAAAGGATTTGGGTTGGTTAAATTTCAGTTAACACTGGGGAATGAGTATTCTTAAATGATTTCATGTATGTGCTGGGACTTATGAAAATTTTAATTTCTATATCTGTGTTAGAAGATAGAGGGATGAGGGTTTCCTTCATTAATGGAAAATTCCTAACTTGGCCTTCTGATTCACATATAAAATATGCATTCACATTATGACTGAGATCTGAAGGACTATACAAGGTTACAGGAAGTTAACTATATACATTGGCCCATAACACCAATCATCCTTGTGAATTATGCCACCATAAGCTGGCTCATCTACATTATGATTCTCTTTTGAAATTGAAGAGACTCGTATCAGGTATTCTGGATGTACAAGCTTGACATGAAAGAGTTTGTCCTGTTTGTGCTAGTGGAAAGAAAACAAGAGGAGCATTCCCATCAAGTAAGAAGAATACATATGAAATCATCCATCTAATCCATTCATAAAAATGTGGTTTTATGCCTATGCACTTTATTAGTAACCATATCTATTACATTACGTTCATCAACGATTACTCGAGAAAGGCATGGCTATATTGCATCAGGCACAAGGATGAAGCCTTCGACAAATTTCAGGAATTCAAAGAATTGATCAAGAATCAATCTAGGAAAAGGATCAAAGTGTTCAAATCCAAAAATGGAGGAGAGTAAATGTCAAGAGAATTCATAACATTTTGCAAGAAGGAAGGGATGAGGAAGGAAACTATTGTACCTTATACGCCTGAACAAAATTTCCTAGCTGAAAGAAAGAACCACTCGATATTGGAAGCTCCTTGTGCTATGTTTCATGATCAAAAGGGGCCTAAGTTTCTATGGGATAAAGCAACCAATGTTGTTGTATATGTTGAAAACTGAGTACCTCATCAACCGTTGAGGAATAATACTCCAAAAGAAATCTTCACAGGTAATAAGCTAGAAATCAGTAATCTTCGCATATTTGGGTGCCCTGTATTCTTTCATGTACTGAAATAAAAAAAGGAATTAGCTGGAAGCCACAAGTAGAAAAGGTATATTTATGGGTTACTGTGAAAACTCCAAGGCTTAGATTATATACATTCCTGGTCAAAGGAAGGTTGAAATTAGCAGAGACGTTACCTTCAATGAAGATGCAACACTTTATAAAGCAAGAGAACTTCCTCTGCCTCACAAGGAAGATGATGTTGATAAGGATATTATCGATATACCTTCTATGCATGAGTCAGATAATGATGATACAATAATGGAACCTTTGGATACATTATATTGACCTCCAAGTGATCCTCCTTTAAGGAAAATATTGATTTGGCTTTGCGACACTCTCCAAGACAGTGAAAGGAATCTTCCTATTCGTCGATAATTCAGAGAAAGGAAGGAACCATGCAGATATCAGGGTTATGTTCCATCCATTAGTACCATGATACAAGATGAACCATCCTCATTTGAAGTAGTCAAAGAGAAATATTTGAAGGATGCCATGGCCAAAGAATATGAATCGATTGTGAAAAACTGTGTGTGGGAGTTTGTGCCGAGACCACATGGAAAGTTTTTTGTCACTTCGAAATGGTTGTTAAAAATCAAACATTGAATCAATGGCAGCATCGAAAAGTATAAATCGAGGTTCATAGGTCGTGGTTTCTATCAGAAAGGGGGAGAAGACCACGATGATATATTTTCTCCTGAAACTTGATATGCAACTATTCGCTCGATATTTGCCCTTGCTACTAGTCAAGGATGGAAAATTCATCACATGGATGTATAGATCACCTTCCTCCATGGTATGTTAGAAGAAGAATTATATGTTTAGCAACCACATGGATTTGAAGTGGAATATCGCACAACAAATGTTTGTAGGTTGAATAAATCACTATAAAAATTGAAGCAAGCTCCATGAGCTTGGTATGCTCGTATTGAAAAATATCTAATCAAAATAGGTTTCACTAGAAGCAATGTTGATCCCAACCTATATTTTGAGGTTTTTCACGGTATGACTCTGATTTTGGTGTGATATGTTGATGAATTATTCTTAACATGAAGTGAACCATTGATAATCGAATGCAAGAGGAAGTTAGCCTCTTAATTCAAGATGAAAGACCTCGGTCTCATGCATTACTTTTTGGGCCTTCAGAAATAGCAAAGGAATGGAGAAATATTTATCTCACAGGGAAAGTATGTGGTAAATTTATTGGAAAGTTTTGGTGTGACCGAGTGCAAAACCATGGTCACTCCAATGGAAATGAACTTCAAGGAGTTGTGTGGTAAAAAAATTGGACCTGATCTAGAAAATCCATGCAAGTATATACAATTGATTGGGGTTCTGATGTTCCTGGTGAACACCCATATGGATTTATGTTATGTAGTGAACACATTGTTTCAGTTCATGATTGAGCCCCTTAATGCACATGGGATAGAAGCCAAGCATGTATTGAGATACTTACATGGATCGATCACCCTTGGTTTGAGATAATTTGTTGGAGATATCAAATTTCATGGATACATTGAGGTTGACTAGGCCGGTAATATCACCGATAGAAAGAGTACATCTGGCTTTTGTATCATTATTGGTTCTGCCATGATATTTTGAATGAGCAGGAAGAAGAATTCTATAGCATTAAGCAACACACAAGCAAAGTACATTGCTAGTAGCATAGCAAGCTGTGAAGTTGTGTGGTTAAGAAATTTATTTGGTGAGCTCCTTGGTCAAGTGTTAGACACTACAATAATATATTGTAATAACAAGGGCGAGATTCATTTGGTAGAGAATCCCATATTTTGTGACAATTGCAAGCATATTGATATTCGATATCACTTCATCCATTCCATGGTGCAAAGAGGATTTGTTAGACTCTAACACATTGGGACTGATGATTAGACTGTAGATATTATGACTAAGGCATTACCAAAAGTGAAGTTTCTCATTTTCAAAGAAAAACTTGGATTGATTGATGTACCCCTCCAAATAAGGGGTAGCATTGATCAAGAACATTGAGCACTTTTCCTATCCCGCATGAGCTCTCGGCGTGAGGAATTGAGATTAAGGGCTCCTGCGGTTGAAGGAACTTTGGAAAATAGGGTCATAGATATCGCTTCCCTATTTGTCACTTGTGGGATGTGTATGATTCTTTTCCATTTTGAAAAGTTGAGAATCTCCCCCACCTTTGGTCGTTGTAGAGTATACCCTATTTTTCATCATACACACAAGCAGGGCTTTTTGGGATTGTCCCTCCCCATTTGGCCAAGGGATTGAGGAGGCTAGGAGGCGTGTGATCCTTACCTCTTAGTAAGTCAAGTATCTCATCCAAGCTATATTATGATGCAATTTCTCTACCACATGAGGTATGAGAGTCAATAATGGGAAAATTGGTAGGCGACGAGATTGGGTTGATATTTTCTCCCCTTTTGTGATTTTGGGTTGAGATTGAGCTCCCCGATGAGATTCCAGGGTTAGAGATATGTTCCCATGTGAGATGAGTTATCCTATTGCTAGATGAAGGTGGAATCTATTGCTCCCAAATTCTTTTTCTTCTAGATTCAATAAATTTTCAGCAGATGGAGTTGATTCGTGATGACATCTTGATACATATATCTACAAGAAGAGGTTGCAAAGTAGGAATCTTCCTACTTGAGAGGGAGTGTTAATTTTTTCAACTAGGGTCAAATTCCACAATGGAAAAATTATATTATTAAGATAATAATTTTATTAGATTCCTCTTTTCAAGAGGACCAAAATCGACCTATGGATTGTCCCAATTGGTTAAGCGGAAGTTAAGTTATGATTTATGTTATTATTTTATGTGTTAGCCTCGCCACATGTTAACTTGGTCCAAGCCCCAAGCGATCCCTCAAACAGTTATAAATAGAAGTAACCCCAATTTCATTTGCACATATTCACTCATGAGATATTCCTCATGTTGTTTTGGTTATTAGTCGTGTTTTATGTTTATGGCTTGCACAAGTACGTTGCAAGAGGCTCACACAGTGGATCGAGATCACCGAGAGGAGCACATTTTAGATCTGGGTAATTTGGGCCAACGCTATGGCTAGGAAGAGTTAAGGTAGCGGTTCTGCTGGGCCAAAGGTGCAGGATAGGCTTGTTGAGGTCGTGACTCAACTTGTAAAGTATCTGGCAGGAAGGCTTCAGGGTGTGGCCAGGGTTCTAAGGTGCTCACACCCTAAGCGGTGGACACAAAACGTTGTGGTAGTGGCTCAGAGCTCCAAAGTCTCGACATGGGCATGTTAAGGCCGTGACTCATATATTTATTAGGTATATATAATTTGATTCACATTCATTTTTTTGGGCACTATCATCACTCATTTTTCATGCGGTCACAATTGCATCATAAGAGTCATGGACAATATTATAGATCCAAATCTAGAATTGGGCAGCCGATATCACTAGGTATTTGTGATACATTGGGTTCATATTTTTCTATTGTAGATATTCTTATCCATATATCAGGTCCATTTATTTCTGTTGTATACATGTACTGAGCTCATTTAAATCTTTGCTGAAATCGTTTGATGACAATCTATAGAGGAAGAAGATTTGAAATGATTTCCCCCACAATGGGGTTTTTCCTTCATCTTGGACCAATTTCTATGTCGCATGGTTGTGATATTGTCTTTTGAGTCGTTACATGCATTGTTCTATCCTTAATAAAAGTTTATGGTTGCTTATATTTCATAGATCTGAATACATTGTTAATGAAAATCTAATTTGGGCTTAAGTAACTGATACAACATAGAGAAATATTGAAAATTAACATTTCATACATACATGACTTGAACCCAACAGTCCGTACGTGACTGAATTTTACAATTATTTTCAACATGGGTATTTACATTACCTTTACATCAAGAGATACATATGACATTTATAACCAAAAGTGGAGATCTCAATAGTCAGGTAGCAAGACCATGATAGTCATCGGCAACCATCATACACCATATAGGAACTTGCAATGTGGGAATTTGATCATAGAAACATAAATAGCAACATGAAAATCCTTATATTCATTATGTAGGAAAGGGTTGTCATTAATATCTGATCAAATGTGCAGTGCTTTCAATCATCATCAAGTAGTTGTAGCAACAACATATCAATAAATATCCTCTTCACTTCATGTAACATCAATAATGACAATAGCATATACTTCATCAAGTGTATCAAGTAGAATTATCACATCGTAAAAAACTTCACCAAAATTCAACTCATGTAATCATCCATAAGATCCCAATCTGTAAGACATAATGACAACAATCAACCAATCATAAGATGAGATTTTGCAGTCAAAATTTATTAGTAAATCATCTCCTTGACCTGATATTATCAATATCAACATTCTCTGCATACGAACAGCCACAATATTGAAGAAATATATCATATGAAACATATATATATATATATATATATATAGCATAAACATGCACCATCACTAGGTGTGAAAACAATGAGAATCTTCTGTCATAACAAATATGATCAATAAAAAAATTGACCAATGTCCTATGCATATCTTAAGAAACATATAAGCATCATCAATACCTTCACCATATGCAATCCATTTATCAATATTGACCTAATGACAAGAAAATATCAACTATCATCATCTATCAATATCACCAACTTCACTAAGTGAAATTCAAGTAATAAATATCCTCTGTGCAATCCATGCATATCATCAACATTTTTAAACCAAGGAACACATATCTCCTTATTAATTTCAATAATATCCTAAACACCATCATGTAAAATTAGTGTTCAAGAGACCATAATACCAACAATGAACCATTTATACGCATAATAGATCCCCCCCCTAAATGTGTGCCAACCATTCAATGTCAAATTTGACTATCCCCATTTCATCAAACAACAAATTCATCAAAAGAGACAAAGAAACAATGAAATATTGCAACAACTCATGAACCATCATAAACCAATATAATTTCTAAGTAACATATGAGCATCATAAACATATTGTAACCAATCAATGTCAAAACCAGAAAGTTAAATAATAACTGAAGAAGATAAGAAATTCTCCTTGAGTATGTCCCATTATTTCTTCATCTCATAGAAACATACACGGTTGTCTAGATAACAACTTGTGTATATACGTGAATGTACTTGATGATATATGTGTTTATAAAGTAAAATTTTGAACTTTCATAATCCCCTGAGATCATTCATCATTGATCTTATGGACCTCCTAATCATCATATGTTCTCCATTCACATTAATTCTACAATCATTGTTAGAAGTATTATTTTAAGAACAATGAATTGCAGTAGAGACCATCTTCTTTTACACTGAATCTGAGGAAGAGGAACTATCCCTCTCATTTTTGTGTGAATTCCTCTCTATAAACACATATAATTTTCTGTATTTATATATCCTCTTTCTATGACCTTTCTAATTTCTTCATCTATAACCTTGCATTTGGTTAATGTAAACACAATTATATTTCCTTTATCTGCCATTTGACCTACACTTTGAATATTTTGTTTTATCCCTTGAAATAATAATGTATCATCTTCTCTTCTGTACTTTTTAATTTTGGCTCTACCTTCTCCCAGAACTTTTGCTAGAGCACTATTTCCATGAATAACCTTACCATATTTTTTTTCATGAGAGATTCAAAGTTGTTCTTATCTGCAATCATGTGATGAGAGAATCCATTTTCTAGGTACCCCTCATCTTCATATTGAACTGAGAAAAGAGAAATATAACACCTTATATGTTCCTCTTATTTTGGATTATTATGAGAATTTCTGGTGGATCCATCTTTCTCAGGTATTTTGGTAACAATATTCTTATCTGGTTGCTTTCCTTGTTGTCCATGGAGATTCATTTACTTGTTACTTCATTCTTTTTCTACATGCCCAAACTTTTTACAGGCATCACATCTTATATGAATAGAAAATGGTGCAAAGGAATCATAATATTTTTGTTTCATATTCCTTCTATTGCAATAAATTTCTTTGTGACCAAATATGTTTCAAGAAAAACAATATCCCTTAAAGAGAACCGAGATCTTGGGATCTGATGATCTTCTTATAAAATGATTACTTGCTTGAGATTGAAATAATCTTCTTCTGCAATTGGATGCAACGTGTCCATAAGTATGACATATAAAGAGTTCAATGTTATTGATGAGAGGATAAAATCAATTTAAGTTTCTATTATTGGGAGCAAATTATTTCTTTTGAAATTTTTTCTTTCTTGGACTATAATATGGTTGACTTCTTATCTCTTTAACAAGCATTTTAGATTTGTAATTTTATCCTTCAATATCCTTGCACAAGCCTTTGAACTAGATTATCCTTTTATAGTTTCATGAAAAACTAAGATCATATTTAATGGAAGGTGATCTTTGACTACTAAGAATGTTATCCAAAATCTTAGTACTATATTGAAATCCCAAGTATTCATTCGTTTCTTTTAATTTACCTTTTACAGTGTTTACCTCAACCTCCATTCTTTGGTATTTCTCTTCCTTTTCTAGATACTACTTCCTCATTCCTTCTTCAGCCTTTCTTCATTCTTCCAATTGCTCCTTTCGTTCGTTGATCTCTTTCTTCAATCCATTATCTTGTGATTCAAACACTTGGAGTATCTCTTCATTTTGCTTGTTTTACTTTCCAAGATAAACTTTTAGAGAGACGATATCAACTTCAAGTCCTTCATAGTGTTTATTAGATACTACTATATCATTTACTGCTTTAGCATGATCTTTGTTATATGCCTACAAGTTATCCTTAATATTGTTAATCCTTTTCAAGGAAAGATCAAGCTTTCTTATAACATTAATAAATTCCTCTAGCATGTATTCTTCTAAATCAGTGACTCCATTTGACATAACATACTCATATTTTGATACATAATTATTTTCTTTAGAAACAATATTACATGTTGGTTCTTCTAATGAACAATCATCCTTTGTTTTTATTTCATGGATTTCTTGTATATTATCCCATACTTCCTTTGCAGTTGTGTGGTAGTTGCATAATGCATAACCTTTTTTAATGTTGAATCAAATATGTTATTAATGATGTCACTTAATGCCTTATTCCTCTTTTGCACTTCTTCACCTGAAGGGGAAGTTTTAGTGAATCCATTGCATACGAAATACCAAACATGAAATCCAAGGTTCATTAGATTAGACTTCATATTTTCTTTTCATTCTTGATACTTATCATTACTTAGCATAGGAATACCTGCATTGTCCATTGTTTCTAAATTTCCTTGTTCTTCTACTTCTAGGGCCATCATTTTATAATCTGTTTTCTCTTTAGAATGCTTGCTTTCACTTTTACATATGAGAGCAATTTCACTTGATTAAATTTCATATTCACTATCATCATTATTACATAGACAAGGAAATGGACCACCATTAGAACAAAAGCTTGTACCTGATAATTCTTTGTCACTGTCTCTGTCATTCTTGATCAATTGAAAGCAAAGTTCTCCCAAAGTTGAATATTTTCTTAAATCTATAACAGTCACTACATCTGATATATTACCACAATTTTAGGACTCCTTCATTTGATCTATCTTCTTCTTTCCCATCGTCCCTGGTCCACTCCAAGAAGTTAAGATTCAACTAAAGTGAATTGCTTCGATTCCAATTGTTGGGAAAAATACTGAGAAGGGGGGGGTGTGAATCAGTGTCTTAAATTCAGTTCAAAAATTCATTTGTTATTCTAATTGTTTTACACTCATATCTTTCTAGAAACCCACGTATGTATGCAACTGTGATGAGTACAAACTTAATATATCCATTTATTTAATTTTTTATATATTTCATAATCTTTTAATATTTAATCAATTCTTCATTACTTCATTATTAATTCATTAAAAAGAAACCATAAACTGTAAAGAACAGACTGATCATCAACACACAAAAAACATATCAACACATATGAATCCTACGATTTTAGGTGGAAACGCAATGTGGGAGAAAACCATCATTGCCATCCTCTCTATCTTATTATTTTTTTATAAAGGAAAAAAATGTTAAAATATTTTACTATTGCAGACTCATACCAGTATGTAGGAACCCACCTGCAGAAGGCTACAATCTTATCTTGTTATCTAGCACCCACTGAAAGGGAGCTCCAACCCCCTAATCTCGTTTACCATCAACCAGGAGAAGGGAGATCCTAACCTCTGATATTTTTTACCAGCTCCTACTGAAAGGGATCTCCTACCCCCTAAATAGATCTACCAGATGCCACTGGAAGGAAGCTTCGAATCCCTCATTGAAGGCCCTAACCCTCAAAACCTTTGTGGAACATGTTTCATAATATTTCATATTGGATCCACCTCATTCAAAACATCAAACTTGTAGGCCACATTTGATTATATTTTCATATTGGATCCACTTCCATCATTTATGCCAAATATGAAATTAAAATTCTAAAACCAACCATTGAGCCAAAACATCCAATCATTGAACCATATGAATCATCAAATCAATCAAAAAATCTTAATCAACTAATCCAACTAGACCAAACCAATTCATAACAGATCAAATTAATGCACAAAAACTCATATGTATACTATGCCATATACTATTCATCACAGAAACCAAATGTTATCATTGAAAACCCTGATCAAACATATGTCATAATGTAAATTGCTAGTATTATGAATCATACTCACGTATGTACAAACTTCCCCTAAAGAAGACCTACATACATATCAAATCACTGACATCTGAATCTAAAACAATATCACATTGAATCAATCATTGAATCATATACTAAATCCATCACATATCATTAATACACCTCACTATGTAGTAGCATCATCAACATTCCATTCGATGACCAATTCAAACCAACCAGTATTGTCTAACACACATTATTATGAGAGAAATATAATCCAAATACATCAACAAACATAACAAAAATGATCAAATGTCAACAACAACCCATACTGCAAACCCCAGTGATGAATACAATTTTTTTACAAATCACATCTACGTTTGCACACATTTACCATTGTTAACGCCCACGAATAGATTCTGAACCTACTGAAGTCACTTCACAAAATATACACGCAACTAAATAGAGGAAGATCCATGTATATATGTGACTAACCTCAAACAAACCAACGTACAAATCTGTAATATTTTAATCATAGCTTCATTGTAGCCATAACACACACTTTGCAAACCTCACTATTCCACATTCATGTCAGAATATAATTATCACCACATATTTATCATTGTTACCTATAATCATAAAAGTATAAAGCAAGCATTTTCATTAGTCTTCACTATACTTTTATATCTATCAGAATTAAGCCTCCTTCATGCTCCTTAGTGCACACATGTTTTAGATCAAATTAAACATTAATACCCCATAACTTGCACACTTAACACCTTGATCTCCATTTCCTTATATAACATTAGCCTTAGCCAATAGCTTATGCAAATCCCTTCATAATACCATTGATATTATGAAATAAACATGTTGATAACTATAAATATTTTACTAATCATTTATATAACTCCACTAATATTTAACAAAATCTTAAATCTTAAAAATTTAAACTCACATCTAAATTTGAAATCTAAATTAATCTACTAAAATAACCTCACATCTACCATTTAAATTCATATCATATTCAATACATGTACTATGGATAAGAGAATTATATAAATCCATATACATAACAAGAGGGACATTACATTACACAAGTTTCATTACTTCACTCATCTCATACGACATCTCTTATTAAGTTATTTCATGAGTCTCTAACATGGATGTAAATCAGCCAGACTCGTTGATTGGTTTTACATATTTTCTATACACAAGAACCTAATATGGATGAGAATTTTTGGCATTCATTTACCAACAAACTCTAAGAGTTGTTTCATAGTTGTTTCATGAGTCTCTAACATGGATCTAAATAATCTAGACTAGTTGATTGGTTCTACATATTTTCTATATATAATAATTTAATATGGATGATAATTTTTGGGTTCATTTACCAACATACTCCCAGATCTCCATTTATCATGGAGTGTTAGGTACATTACACTTAGTGTTCACAGGGAATGTAGAACTTTGTTAGGGTTTACACTTTGACCATCATGAGAGTCTTTTATATACATTATTAGGGGTAAAGAACACTTTTAATTCATTACTAGATAATTCTTATCTTTTGGAATATTGTTTATTTTTAAAGTTTTTTATTTTTAGAAAATTTGTTTTTACAAGGAGACGTCATTTATGATGACATGTGGAATTGAATAGACATATTTTGAAAAATAATATCACTAATTTTTGTTCATTAATTTGAATTTTTAAATGGTATCCACTTCCTCTCCCCCCTTTGTTAGTTGCCTTTTAATCTTTTTCTAGAATTTAACTAAGTTTCACTGGTTAGTTTTCCTTGTGTGAGAGTTATTAATCAATTATAACTAATTTCTAATTCTATTTATTTCGAAATTAATCCATTTTAGCATATTTTCTAATATTGGGTTTTCCAGTCAAATTTTGACTCATTTTGGCCAAACTAAGGAAAGTGATTTTTGAACTATACAAAGTGCATGCTAATGGAACCCAAAAATTAATTCAAATTAGTTTCCACCCTAAAGAATATATATATTGAATTCATCTTAGCAATGAAATATCATCATATTTAATGATCAATTTGAATTGTCTTTGTTTATTAGTCCATTTTTTAGCATTTTTATGCTTTTCTTTTGTTTGTTTTGTAAATAGGTAGTCTTCCAATCTCATTAAACTTCATATATATAAAGTATAATTTCATATCCCATTCAATATTGGACAAAATTAACTATTATTAAGATTCCAAGGTTGATGGTATTCCAACATTTTTATTAAATTCTATCAATATATGAATGTATGCCGTTGGAATTCAATCAAGAGAAAAAACCTTATATGAACTCCAATGTAGGTAGTGTTGATTGCTGGAATCCTTTGCCATAGCCTTAACATAAATATACCTTTCACTCAATCATAAATCATTGATTAAATCTGCTAAGCTTCTTCTATCAAGTACTTAGACATAGTTTCAAAATTTTCATCAAAATTGGGTAGTGTTAGCTAATGTCCTTAGAGAAGAGTCAGGGTGGAAACACTAGTTGAACCAGGGGAAAAGAATGAATAACTAATAGTACAACCTTGTTTTTCAAGATGTGATAGAAAATTCATGGTAACATTGCCTCACACCTACAACATTGGGTAATATGGATGCTTTTGTAATTCAAGAACACTAGTCCAGTTTATTGCTTCTGACCTTTTCCATCTGTATAATCAGGTATAAAAATAGTTTATGTCTATTTTTAAAGATATAATTATTGAGTAATGTTATGATTGATAATATGTAGAAAACTTATTTTATTTTTAATTTAATGGTATATTTTGTTTAATAAATAGTTTAAAAATAATTAAAAATAAAGCATTTCTACATTTAATAATATACAAAATGTATATTTTTTTTTATTTTTTTATTTTTTTATTTTTGTCTGTTTTTGTGACTCATTTTGCATTTTTATGTTATTCATAAAATATAAATAAAATGCAATACAATATATATAAAATAGACACGGTACCTACAGAGGTTTTATTGAAAATAACTCTGCTCCAGCTCTCTGCGGGAGCAACTATGTTCTCTACTGTAATAAATAGAATCAACCTTTAGAATGGAAGAAGGAAAGGTTGATGTTAGATTACCTGCTTCAAAGACGTATATCCGTTCAAAATGGGCATCAACACCATCATGTTTATGCGTAATTGGTCTATTTGGTGTTGTTTGATAGAGATTTAATATCGAACCAACATGAGCGCGAACAGAACATTTATTTAACCACTCCAGTTTTAGGATGCTGTAAATAAAAAAAATAAAAATCCAACACGGTGCCTAATTTTCAAAGTGCAATGGAAAATAAAATTTTCTTTCACTCCCGATGTCTAGGTTTTTGTGAAGTTATGAGTTATTGGTATATGCCAATTGTCACCATAAATTTATAGTAAAAAAAACAATTTCTTTGATGCGTCCAGTCAAAGACGTAGCCATCGTTGAAGTGTGAGAGATTTTTATGTTCATGGTAGATTTTCGACATGTAAATAATATGAGCAGCAAAATCAACTTTAATGTCGCTTGATTAAAGAATATTTCAAATTTTGCAATCTAGAATTTTATTCTGAATGCTTCTCAGCTTCCTTTTTCAGTCCTTTTTTTCTCTTCCTGAAAATGCAAACTATTTTTTAAAAGTTAATTCTTCCATAGTTTTATTTTTTTATTAAAAAAAAAATAATCTGACCAACTCTAAAATTAAAATAAATCTAAACTAATTTTACATTTTATGTAGCAACCCAGATTTTTTTGAAATTGACTTTTCTCTAGCTGCTTGGTCGCACAACTATGCTCTCTACTGTAATAAATAGAACCGAGCGTTACAAGGGAAGGAGAGGGCGAAGTTTGCTTCCCTGTTTCAAAAACAGGTATATCCGTTAAAAATATTCATCAGCCCTTATCATATTTATTCGTAATTGGTCTAATTGGTGTACTCTGATAGAGAATTCAAATCGAACCTACATGAGCATATTTAAGCTCTCAGATTTTAGGATGCTATAAATAAAATTATCCAATACAGCACCGAATCTTCAAAGTTCAAAGGAAATTGACAATTTCTGTGATGATTCCCTGGATGTAGTGTCAGGATGTGGGGATACTGATGAAGTGTTAGGGATTATTAAGTTATATTTTCGATATCTCAGCAGTAAAAATATACTTTTATGTTAGTTGATTTGAAAAATATTTCAAAATCTGCAATCTGATTCTTGATGTTTCTCCACTTCTCAGCATGACCGTCAGACCATCTACAGTATCACTCTCTTGAGCGTCACCCCTTTCACGGTTTCGCCCTCCATCTATGGAAGCCATTACGGAGCCAGTGAAATCTATGGATGGCCAGGATACAGAGAAAATTACGAAAATCAGTGCCTTGTTAAGGGATGAGGCATATAGAAGTGCCTTCCTTTTATCTAAAAGGTAAGCGCTCTGGGTGTTGTCTTCTGCATTGGCTCTTTCTGGGTCTCAATTTGTGGTGGAGGTCGTATTTTTTCTTGGGCAGCCGACGTATTCCTGCGGTGAGTTCCTGTGTCACAAGAGCAAACCCCCACTCTTGTGACAGGAAGATTTGTTCCATTTTGTAACAATGTTACCGATGAAATAGGTAACCTGACCTCAAAACGGGAACTCTAGCCCAAAAATGCTCAAAAAACATGAAAAAACACCCCCGAAAAAAAAAATGTGTCTTCCAGAACGCACTTGTTTTTTTTCGAAGGTCAATTTTCAACATTTTCTAAAATTATGCTAAAAACAAAATTGTTTGTTGAAAAAAGGATTGAAAAAACACCCCAAAAAAAAAAGTGTGTCTTCCAGAACGCACTTGTTTTTTTTTAAGGTCAAATTTCAACATTTTCTAAAATTATGCTAAAACAAAATTGTTTGTTGCAAAAATATTGAAAAAACACCCTCAAAACAAAACCAGTTGATGCTGGAATAACAAAAAAAAAAAATTGTGTCATAATTTTGACACTTGTGACAATGGAATTAAAGACAACATAATAGGACATTTTTTAAAATCGTAAATTCCTAACATTTTTGATAGATGATGTTAAATATAAACAAATACATGTCTGGAGGGCTTATAATTTTGAACAATTTTCATCCATGTTGTTAAACATAAAATATCTTGACTTTAAACAACCCCAAATTTGTAATTATTTTCAACCATAACCTTAAAAATAAAGGTAAATCTAAAGTTTTTCAATCTTAAGTGTTCAACATACTTGAACAATGAAATTATGGAGAAAATATAAGACTTAACAATTTAAAACAGAAACAAGTAAGAATAATTTTAATTTTAAAGAATAAAAACTTATCTTCTTTCAAATCTTAGAATAAGACAAATTTAAATATAATTTCAACCAAAACCTAAAAATCAAGCATCAAAACAAAGTGTTATGTTTCAATGACGCATATAATTATTAAAACTTTTAAAAGTATCTTATACCAAATGGTAACAATACATAATATCATGGTAATATCACTGCATAATCTAAAAATTCAACATTAGTTTCTATTTTCTATTTTACTTATAATTAGAATATCAACATTGGTACATTGAATATAACATAAATTATTTTTGTAATTCATTGTTACATTGTTGATATTCTAAAAAAATGAATTCTTCATAATTAAAACGTATAATTCAACAAACATAGAAATGTCTCAGAACTTCATGAAAAATGAGATGGAAGTCAAAATTTTTATTTCAAGTTACCATGCAAACATCAATTACAGAAAAGTGTCTTAGATAGTTATTCAAAATCAGCCATAGGTTCTGGCACACCATCATAATCTACATCTTCAGATGAATGGCTCGATGGAGATGAAGATGATCCATATTCTTCTCTTTCATCAACTAGTGCTCCATCTGAGTCAACATGCATGCCCACCATTTCAGAGTTCAAAAGTCTTGTAGATCTACGTCTACATTCTGCAGAGTCCCATTTCAACAGTAATTGTTCTAGTAGCAATTTCTTCAAAATATTTATGGTCTGCAACCGAAGAGTTCCTCTCTTTGTCAAATTGAAGTCATACACAAGTATGTCAACATCCTCCAATTTTAAGACATCTGTGCGGCGACGATTTATATTTGCACCCTTTCTTTTTCTCTTTCTGCTAATTCTTTTTTCCACTACCATCTCTGGCTTGTACACACCATTGAAAGGGTGGGTACTTGTGGCATACCAATGCACATCAACAGCTGTAATCTCTTCATTTTCATTAATGACCTTTATAACCTTGGCAATCCAGAATGGATAGCCACGTGGATCTTCATCTGCTAACACTGCTATCATGCAACCCTCCTTAAGATCTTGCACAGAACCCATGTAAAGGTCTTCCATGGCTTCACGTTGTGCACGTGATCTTCTAGAACCAATATAGATTTCTCTTTCCTCTACCTGTGGGTAATTAATAATATCTTGAGGCTGTTGTTGTTCAACATTGTGTGTTTCTTGATGTTCATGTTCATTTGGCATATTTTGTGGCCAAAAAAAAGGAGTCTTCAAAAGCGTATCCTCATTTACTGATCTTGAAATCATATCACTTTGATTACTGAAAAAATACTCCCACCAAACTGAATCGGCAACATCGAAGTATTCATATGTATCTCTAATACATCTTTTAATTTCCTCTAGACATTCAAAATAATTTATCTCTCTCTTCTACCTTCGTGCATTATGGAGTTCGGAAACTGACCGTAATAACAATATCTTTGATGAAAACATTGGACGCTCTGGAATGAACTTCAAAAATGCTAAACCTGATGATGGTCCCCATTCTTCAATAGTTGAATAATTCTTGCCCCATATAAGTGTTATCCCATCAATTTTTTTGATACGAAATTGATGCTGGAAGCTAATGTCGTTAAGTTTTTCAATGCATTTCTCCTCACCATGCGATCCAAAAATAAACCTTCGCATGTCAATAGTTTCTTCCAACACATGAAAAACGGGCTCTGGAATGTACGATTTCTTAATACATTCAATTAATGATGGCAGGCTCCCAACACCTTTCCTCCTCAATGTTACTGAAAAATGACTGAAAATTTGATCAATATGATCATGAGTATGCCCAACAAGAAGGAAACCAACCTTTATCTTTTTAAAAATCCCCAATTCAACAAGCATGTTTAGATACCCAAAAAGAACTTGATTTTTGTTCTCACGACTTGTGTTGTCTAATTGTAAATACAAAACTTCAGGAAGAATCCCAGACCAATGAGTAACCACATCATGGATTATAGTTATGGTCAGATTTGCATCATTGTGAATATTTGGACTTGTGAAGAAAACTCTTGGAAGCATCTTCTCATTAAATACCATACAACCAACCAAGTGAAACTGAATGAAATTTTCCTCCTGTAATTTTTTGGCGTGCGGACAAAATGTGGAAGAAGTGTTTTCTTTTGGTCCATACCATCAATTATCAATCCCAGATATTTATTTGGATGATCATAACACTTCTTTCAATGTTTATACAACTTTTGTCTTTCACTTGTTTGCCGATTGCGATGGTCTTGAAGTTCTTTGACAACGGAATCTGTACATAAAATAAAAGAAACATATGAATAAATATATTTTCATAGTTGATAAGTATCAAATTTTGAAAAACAATGTTTTGAACACATACCTCTTTCTGCCCCTTGACATTTATCTCTTTTTGCTTTAAGAGAAGCACATGTGCTGCAAATCCCCATCCTTGTCTTCTTAGGAATACGAACATTGTTGAATTCGGTTTTCCATATCCTTGTAAAATAAGAATATGTAATAAAATTACCAATTCCTTCAACAGCTTCTGCATAATCTTTGTATAACATGAATATTTCTCGTCTCGAGAAATTATCCGGAATATGTATTGTGTCTTTATTTGGCATACACTCTCCATGATTTGAAAAGAATTCTTTCATCCATGTCTTAGCAGTATTTGCAAACGGCCCCACCTCCCGTTTATGACGTGCTTCTGAATAATATGTGGGATCCTTTTCCAATCTATCTTGGATTCTTGACAAACGACAATTACCAATTGAATACAACATTTTGAACGCCTTTCTGCAAAGCAATACATTCCCAATATGATAATCATAACTTGCTAGTGTAGATTGCATGCAACCCACTAAATATGAATTTTGCATGCTTTTATTCATTGACATATATGTTTTCCTTTTCTGCAAAGCAAAGTTGAAATCCATATTTTTCAAGCAATCCCTTCGACAACATGCACTTGAAATCAAATCAACGATAGAACTTTTTTTCGTGAGATATTTTGTCCTCGCCCTTGTATAACTGGAATGCCTTTGATTGATATGAAAAGGTCTACTCCTACTCCTAGTTGCAATATTTGCTTGCAACGGCCTCATCATTCCATCATCCTTTGTAAAAGTAGTTTCATCACCATTAGAAGGAATATTATCCCCACTATCATCATCCTCAACATAGTTAAGAAATTCATCAACATCATTGCATGGAAAATTTTCTTTGCCATCATCAGTTGAAGAAAACATTTCACAAGAATCATCGACAGTTTTGTAACCCTGACTCAAAAGAAATTCTTCACCATCTTGACCCATGCTTTCAAATTCTTCCTTGGGAGGATTCAATTCTTCATCACCATGATTGTCTTTGAAATGGTCACTTGGAGAAAATGCAATATTCAGATCTGTGTCTTTAAAATTATAATTTGCAAGAAACTCTTCATCCTCCCCTTCCTCAGTGGTGTTCTCATAATCCTTGGAATTAGGCATAAGTGGAAGCTTTGAATTTGTATTCACTAGAATTTCTTCACCCTGCCCCTCCCCTTCCTCACTAAAGCTCTCATAGTCCTTAGGATTGGGAATAAGTGAATGCCTTGAATCTATATTTATTGGAAATTCTTCATCCCCCCCTTCATCAGTGGTTAAATTATAATCGTTATGATTAGGATGAAGTGAAAATTTTAACTTTGGAAATTCATCCCCGTCTTCATCAGTGGTGCTGGCATAATCCTTAGGAATAGGACGAATTGGATATTTTGACGCTGCAAATTCTTCATTCCCCTCTTCCTCAGTGGTGCTGACATAATCCTTAGGATTAGGACGAAGTGCATATTTTGACTTTGCAAATTCTTCATTCCCCTCTTCATCTGTGGTGCTGACATAAACCTTAGGATTAAGACGAAGTGGAAATTCTGACTCTGGAATTTTTTCGTCCCCCTCTTCATCAATGGTGCTTGCATAATCCTTAGGATTAGGACGGAGTGGAAATTTTGACGCTGTAAATTTTTCATTTCCTTCTTCATCAGTGGTGTTGGCATAATCCTTAGGATTGGGACGAAGTGGATGTTTTGACTCTGAAACATTATCATTTCCCTCTTCATCAGTGGTGCTCGCACAATCCTTACGATTAGGACGAATTTGATATTTTGACTCTGGAAATTTTACATCCCCCTTTTCATCAGTGCTGCTAGCATACTCCTTAGGATTACGACAGAGTGGATATTTTGACTCTACAGATTCTTCATTCCCCTCTTCATTTGTTGTTCTCATATAATCCTTAGGATTAAGCTGAAGTGGATATTCTTCATCTTCCTCTTTATCAATGGTGTCCTCATAATCCTTGGGATTAGGACGAAGTGAAACTTTTGACTCTACAATTTCTTCATCATGCCCTTCATCACTGTTGCTTTCATAATCCTTAGGATTGAGAGTAAGTGGTATAACTGGCGCTCGGTTTTTTGACTCTCTATTCATGGTGAATGAACTCTCATTATATTCATCACTTTGAATAGAGTTGTTGCGTGACGAAGATGTTGATGTTCTAGAAAGAAAAACTTCATTATCAGAAGAAACCATGGCTTCCAACAAGAATAGGTTGAATGATACAAATGCCTCTCCCACTTACAATATATAGCTTAAAGACTGAAATTTTCCCTCCAAATTTTCCCTCCAAAAAAATTCGCGAAAAAAATTTCCCTCCAAAAATTCCCTCCAAAAAAATTCACGAAAAACTTTAACTATTTTAACTATAATGACTACATGTAAATATTTACAAAAATAACATGATGTAAATATTAACTATTTAAACTATAATTAACTACATGTACATATTTTAGATTTTAAAATTTAATCGCATGATTTTAAACATTGATTACATATAAATATTAACTATGATAACTAAATACAAATATTAACTATTTTATCTATAATATTAAATATAATTAACTACATGTAAGTATTTCATATTTTAATTTTTAATCTGAGATTATATTTGAATTATTCAACATTCAGTACATGTAAATATTAATTATGATGACTACATGCAAATAATAAGTAGTTTAACTATAATATGAACTATAATAAATTAAATGTAACATTCAGTGCATGTAAATATTAATTATGATAACCACATGCAAATAATAAATAGTTTAACTATAGTATGAACTATAATAAATTAAATATAAATATTTTAAATTTGAAATTTTAATCCCACATTCATTAAACATTAAATCAATCAGACAATATACGATATTTAAAAGGAACGATTGTTTCTATTCATCACATCACATCAAGTTTTCTGGTATTTGTCTGAGCAAATTTCTGGAGGTGTTGCGTTGGCATTGGTAACTTCGTGGAGGCATTGCATTAGCATTGGAAGCTTTGTGTCGCTATTGGTAATTTTGTGGAGGTGTTGCATTGGCATTGGTATCTTCGTGAAGGCATTGCATTGGCATTGGAGGCATTGTGTTGCTATTCGTAATTGTGTGGAGGCGTTGTGTTGGCATTGGTGACAGCAGCTTCTTGCATTTCAAAGGTTAGTTTTCCTTCTATTATGTCAATTTAGAGATGATTTTGGGAAAAATATGTTTTTCTATAGTTTTTTTGTGTTCAAAAACTACTTTTTTAAGGTTTTTAGGTTCAAAAACCTTGATTTTTTAATATTTTTTTAGTGGAGAAAATGCAAAAAAAACTGAATTTTTTAGGGTTTTAAGAACAAAAATTTAGATTTTTAGGGTTTTTAGGGTTTTAAGAACAAAAATTTAGATTTTTTTTCTTTTTTAAGACTTATAGGTTCATTTACACATAAAAATCCATAAAACGACCATGCACATAAAAAAAAAGTGGCCTTATAACATTTTTTATTTGTATTTTTTTTTATCATAAATATATGAGTGATTTCATTATTTAAATTTTTTTTTATGTGAGAATTTTATATTTTATATTTTATTTTATTTTATTTTTTTAATTTTAGATCTTTGTTTTATTTTTTTAATTTTAAATCTTTAATTTTTTTTTTCCTTTATTGTTTTGTTATATATAAACATATATATTTTTTAATTGTATTGTGATATATATATATATATTTTTAATTATATTATAATCTTAAAACAAATATTTATTTTTATAATTTATTATATTGTTTTTTTTTTAAATTATATATTTAAATTGCAAAATTTAAAAAAAAAAAAAATTAAAAAAAAATATGAATTTTGTCTTATTGGTGGTGCCGGCCACCCAGGCGGTGCCACGGGGGCGGCCCCGGTGCCCAACGGGCGGGGCTTCCAGCTCGAGCCCCGCCCGTTGGGCGCCACGGGGGCAGCCCAACCCGCCTCCCGGGCCCCCATCGGCCGATGGGGGCCCGGGAGGCGGGCTGGGCCGCCCGACCGCCCCGCCCAAACAATGTTAAATATTTTTAAAATTTTTTTTTTTTTAATTTTATAATGTTTTGTTTTTAATTGTTTTTTTTTTAATTTTATAATGTTGTTTTTTTAACTGTTTTTTTTTAATTGTTTGTTTTTAATTTTGGTTTTTTTTTTATAATTTGGATTTTTAATTTTTTTTTATAATTTTTTTTGTTTTTTTTTAATAATTTGTTTTAAGAACACATTTTATAATTTTGATTTTTTTTAATTTTATTTGGTTCTTTAAATTTTTTTTTTTAAACAATTTATTTTAATAAAACAATCATAGAAACATTGTTATATATAAATATAAAAAAAAATTGTTATATAATGTAATAAAAACATTATTAAATAATAAATGTTAAAAATTTTAAAATATAACAAATATATATATCAAAAAAAAATACAATGTAATAAATTTACAAAAAAAAACATTTGTTTTAGTATAACAATAAAAATTAATTAAAAATATATATATAACAATACAATTAAAAAAATAAAAAATTATATAACATTATAATATTTGTTATAAATAGTTAATAACTTTTTTGTTTTTTTTTTTTAATATTAAACACAAACTGAAGTTTCAAAATACTAGTTTATTTTTTAAGTTTAATTTTAATGCTTTAATTTTAAACTATTTAGTTTTAGAAATACATTTTGTTTATTAAATTTATTTTATTCGCAATATTTTTCCATTAACTAATATATATATATATATATATATATATATATATATTTATCAGGAAAATGGCATCAAAAAAGATTTATGTGAATGTTTCTGCACCTAGGGCAGCAGCTCCCAAATCTACGGCAGCAGCTCCCAAATCTACAGCTGCAGCTCGACGCACTATGGATACAACTCCCAAATCTAAAGTTGCAGCTGAACGCACTATGGACACTATTGGACGCACTAAGGATATTGTTGCACACACTAATAAAAGTCAAGCAAGTGGGGCACCAGGTTCATTAAAGGTTATTTCTGATTGGAAAAACGCCAAGGAAATAGATAATACCAATTTCTCATGGTATCTTGAAGACACTGAAACGGAGGTTGATATACACATCTATCTGATTTCTGGTATGATTGACTTAAATGAGAAATATGAGGTGAGGGGCAGAGTACGAGACATATGTAAGGCCCCGAATACAAACACTATTTATGTTCTTGTAAGGGAGGCTCAGAAACGTGAGAAAGTTAGATATCGTCTATCAATCGTCAAGTACGACACAGATGAAACAACTTCAAAATTATCTGAAGAAATAGCAAACAACATTTCAAATAACATTGTAAGTATGCTTATGTTTATTTCCTCTATGCATTATTGTAAGGATGATTCAATTTTTTATAAATTATTGATCATTGACATGTTTTATTTTGTTTCACAGGATTTTGTTCCGATTCTTTCAAACATGTTTGATGGTATTTATATGTTGGTGCCAAATGTTATGGATGTGATCAAAACTTTCCATAAAGACAACGCAGAGGATAGAAGATTGAAGCAAAGAGCAATAGCTCGTGACACTGCAACAGTACAAAGAGGGGATCAACCAAGTGTCACTAAGGTGGGTCAATCTAATAAACTTAAACATGTTTCTTTTGAAGGTGTCGAACATGAAACAGAAAGTTATGATAGAATTAGTGAGGAGGAGATGAGAACTATTGTGCAAAAGAAGAAAACAGATCAGACACCAAAAAGAAAAATTGCCAAAGATCTCTCTCTTGTACCTCATAGAGGAGAGCTTGTTTATAAAGAAACTAATATGTTATCCAATAAGGCTAGGAAATCAAATATTGGTGAACCTGTAAAGGTCGTGAGCAGCAGTGAAGAACAAATTGAAAGCTCTTACGGAAGCAGAGAAATCATAACACCAGGTGCTGAGTTAGAGGATGGAATTATTAAAACAAAACAAAATGCTATTCGACAAGAGTTGAAGAAGAATAAATTAATTCTTGGTGGCCAAACATTTGAACTTAATGTTAACCAATTTTATGGCTCAGATGAAGGGCAATCTCAATATCAAATTAGAAAGGCCCATCACCTACATGTACATAATCTGAAAACATTGTTCAGGTTCAATCCATATGCGCATGTGGTGGATTATGTGGTTCTTATCGATCCATGTCAGGTTCCCAACAAACAAGCATTTGACAAGGCAAAATGTTTTGATTATAAATATTATGTAATTGGAGGAAACCATTCAATAGAGGCTAAAAGACAATTGATTACAGAATATCCCAATAACTATCTTTTTCAAACAGTGAAATGCATCATTTACGCTGGCTTAACAGAAATGCAATCAAAGTTATTGGCATGGGATCATAATGCAGATAATGAGTACAGAATGAAAATGACTTCCATCCAAAGGGTCAGATTTATTCATAATGAATTCATAGAAAAATGTCGTGGGGATAAGACAGAAGTTAGTGTAGCATTTCGAAAGGAATGTTTAATGGAAACAGGTTATCAAATTGATGAAAAAAAAGCAAAAGATGGAAAATTGAATACAAATTTCTTCAGAGGCACAGATAACATTTTTCAGTTGGCATTTAGAACTGGGGAGGTATGGGATTTGATTGATGACATTTTTGATCGATGTGAGAATATTTCCATAAAAAATCAGAAAGTTAAAAAGAGTAAACCCATAATATGTACCAACAGTAAGGGGGGTCCTGAAATGAAGCAGCTTCCAGAGGATATGACTATTACACCTTGGAGAACAATGCAAGGTGTGAAGGATGATAAATTAATCAAATCAATATTAGCCCGTGTGAAGTCGGGTGAATTATCAATGGAAGAAATGTGTGCAGAATTTCAAAAGTAAGTTTCTTGAATTATTTCTTTCATTATAATTTTATTTTTAATAAAACATAATGATGTTGGTAGAATTTGTTATACATGTCAATATATTAACGTTTTTAACTTGATTTATTCAGTCAGAAAATTTATATGAAAATACAAGAACACATGGTTAAAATGTTGAATGAAGACAGTTGGGATGATGCTGTACGCAACCACCCAGAAGCAAGTTCTACATCAACACTAAAAGAGTTTTATATTGCATTCAATAAGGTATGTTGATTTATAAATTTATTTTATTCATATTTTAACTATTTTTATTTTATTACTTATACATATCTATATATATATATATTTTTATGTCATGAAAGATGTCGAAGAAGGATGGAAATGGAGTACCAGATACTTTCAAAAGCTTTATTGAAAAAATTAAGATGGAGAACATGAGAAGGAAGCGTCTTTTGAATGTTGAACTAGATCCTACTCTTAATCATTACATTTGGAATGGGCTCAACAGTGTCCAATATCAAATAATACAAGGTGACTGTGAAGACATTGCAACACTAATACCTAAAAAGGAGTATGGCCTAGTTATTGCAGATATTCCTCATGGTTTCAATTTCCCAGACATTGAATATGATAGAGAACCATATACTTATCAAGCTTTTAATAAAGTGGTTACGGGTTTTCAAGAAGTGACAACATCACCACTTTGGCGATTTGTGACATTTCATTCAGACACACAGTTTCCAATGTTATTAACAAGCTTCAAGGGTAAAGCAAACTCAAGGATGCAACTTACATGGTAAGATTTTGAAATTGTATGTTTGATTATTCCTAAAAAAAATTATTCATGTAAAATTTAATTGAACTTTTACTATGTTATGTAACAGGCAAAAGTCAAATATTGTTTCTTCCGAAGATCAACCTATTATAAATGATTGTGAGTTCATCCATGTTGAATGTTGGACAAAAGAGGACAACTATAAGCACATTATTATGAATCGAGTAGATGGGAAGAGTCATAGTCAAGTATTGGTTTATGATGCAGTGGTAAGAAAACTAACATATGAGGAAAAAGATGCAAAAGGAGATATAGTTAACATTTATCAAAAGCCACAAGCATTGATTAACTATCTTATAGATCTATGTTCAGATGAAGGAGAATGGGTTTTGGATTTATTCTCAGGTTCAGGTAAGTTTTAATATACAAATTTAAATTTAAATATTGTCTTTTTTACTTTTTATGTCTCCATAGTAATTTTCTTACTTAATTTTTTTGTGCTTGATGATTAGGTACAACACTGGCATGTTGCCTACAAAAAGGAAGAAATTGCATTGCCATTGAGAAAGATCCAGTTCAATGCAAATTTATTCAACAAAGAATTAACGCTCTTAAATTCCTTCCAGATGCGAAGCAAGAAGTTGGTTTGAGGAAAGGAGATTTTAATGAATCACGTGTGGCAAAAAAAGCAAAGGAACCTCAACCAACATTATATGGAATGATTGGAAAGGGACACTTTGGAAGATTTGCTGACATGAAAGATCCATTAGAAGACGGCGATGATGAAAATGAAGAAGCAAATGCTGCAGAAGAAGCCATCAATGCTGTTGTAGATGATGTTGAAGATGTATTAGTTGATATTGTTGATGATGTTTAAGTTATGCTTGCAAACAAAGCTTATTTTTCAGAACTACTAATCAGCTTTACTTGTAATGTTTAAACTTTGATATTTTATGAGAACAACCCTTTTTTTTTGCAAAAAACATGTGATTGCTATTATTTTTTGACATAAAATTGAATAAAAATGTTGTTTTCTTAAGTTTTTTTACTAAAATTCTCCCAAAAAATTAGTTTATTTAATATGTTTTTTTCAACAAAAACTTTGTAAAAGTCTATTTTTTGCATTGTATTTATATTAAAAAATTGTATTTTTTTGTCATATGGTTCAAAATATTGGTTTTTTAGTGATAATTTTTTTGATGTGCATTGAAAAATTATTTAACAATACATAAACATGTGGAAAATATAAACTTTAGAATATTGACCTTTTTTCTATCTTTTATGTATGTGAAAAGTGAAGATATCATTACAAGTTTTTATTTTTTAAAAAAATATTTTTTTATTTTTAAAACACAAGTACATAAATGCACTTAAAAATAAACATCTCACAGAAGAAGAAGACATTAAAAAATTATAGTGTCAAAATCAATGCTATAAAAAAAACATTGGTGATGATACACCACCACTATTCAAAATCGACATAAAAAACACCACTTTAAAAAAAAAAAAAAAATTATTAAAAAAAAAAAAACAAGATGAAAAAAAATTATGGTGCCAAAAACATGCTCAAAATTTTTTTTCGTGATTCTGCATCGCCACCTTTTCAAAATCAGGTGTTTTTCTTGATATTTGAAAAAGTAGGTAACATTGAGGTTACCTATTTCATCGGTAACATTGTTTTGTGAGAAAAAAGTGGCTAGCAAGAGTCTATTGGGGGCAAACACAACAGTGCACAAGGCCTGAGCAAGGGGCACCGTTATATATTTCGTTGATTGATCACAAGGGTCCGGAACGTATGGTGATATATAGCAAATTTTAGGAATATCTTGAATCTAACTGTCAGGAGAAGTAAAACAATTGAATTCTCTCGCGACAATCAGATCCTAATGTTGAAATTACTCTCAGCGCTGCAACGTACAGGCAGCCACCTTCCAATTTCTGTTTTGCAGGACACAGTAGCCGCTTGCCATTTTTGTTTGTGCAGTCAACTTCAGCGCAGTGATTTTTGGATACGGAGAAACTGAACAGCAATCCGGACCTCAATTTTATTAAGCCAGATTTATGAAAAATCCCGCATCACATTTTTTTCCGTACAGGTTGCTAAAAATCGGACCCGGGGAAACTCTTAGGGCGGATTTAATAAAAATCCCGCATCACAAATTGATGACATCAGCAACAGCTTTTTGGCACGCGGAATTTTTATGAAAAAGGGTTTAATTTCTGTTCAACGTCCGGTTCAATGCGCTGGTCAAAGTTTTTAATGTTTTGATTGATGCGTTTCATATCAAAGCATTTACATTTAAATGCCTTTGAGTTATTATATATACATATGTTCTAAATATATGTTATATACACATTATGGGTACGATTGTAGTTTGGTGGGCCATTAGAATTAGTTTTAGTTTTTTGGTTTTTAGTTTTAAAATAGTTTTATTTTAAATGTTTTTTTTTATATATTGTAAAAGTGCTGAGTTATAAAAAAAAGATGAAAAGGGCCTGCGTGCTATGTATTCTGTAAGTTTTTAATTTTTCACACAGCAGTGAAAAAGGCAATACAGCACAGCAGTGCATTGTTCAACATTGTAAGTTTTTTTTACACACAGCAGCAGCGTAACAGAATTTGAAGTGCACAGCGGTGCTT